>PVJS01005016.1:0-38909 GCA_004027185.1 Glis glis
AAAAAAAAAAAAAAAAAAAAAAAAAAAAAAATTAAAAGGTCTAGGAGTATAGTTCAGTGGTAGAATGGCCCTGGGTTCAATACCTAGTAACACATACATGAAACCAACATCCACTCATTTTATAAAATTTAGCAAATGCAGATTTTTAAGGAAAGGTTTTAATCTCTCATAGTCTTACTCACAATATTTGTATCTCATGAATATTGCATAAATGATATACAGGTTTTTTTTTGTTTTGTTTTTTGTTTTTTGCTGTAGTGGGGATTGAACCCAGGGGCATTCTACCTCCAAGTTACACCCCCAGCCCTCCTATTTTTTATTCTTTATTTTGAAACAGGGTCTCACTAAGTTGTGGAAGGCGTCACTAAGTAGCTGAGGCTGGCCATGAACCTGGATCCTCTGGTCTCAGCCTCCCAAGTACTGGGATTATAAGCGTGAGTCACCATGCCCGGCTATATACAGTTTTCATCTCTTGCTTGTTGTCAATTGTATGTTATAAGCATTTTACATCTCACTAATAACTCTTCAAGTATTAGTTTTAAACACTGCATAATATTCCGATGTATTGCTATGTCAATTTTCTTGGTGTTCTTTGGATGTTGGACAAATACATTTTTTTCTAACTTCTCATTGTTATATGAAAAAACTTGTAACAGTCCTCTTTTTTTATAAACCTTTGTCTTAATTTTAAAATCATAACTTTTTTCATAATTATTTCTTTTAGAATTGTTGAGTAAAATGTTCTGAGAATTTTTTACTATTTTAATTGAACATTAATTTCGAATTTTCTAATGTGTATTTCTTTGAATTCTAAAAAATTTAATTTTTGCTTTATATGCTCATTTCCTTTACTAATTCCCTAAATACTTATAGTTATTAAACATTTATTTCATATACTTATTAACCATTTATATTTCTCCTTTTGCTAATTTCTGTTCATCTTTTCTTATTTATAATCTTTTCATTTTTTAAATCAATGTAAGTGGGGCATGGTGGTGCACACCTGTAATCCCAGTACTTGGGAGGCTGAGACAGGAAGATCACAGATTCATGGTCAGCCTCAGCAACTTAGTGAGGCCCTCAAAAACTTAGTGAGACCCTGTTTCAAAATAAAAATAAAATAGGGCTGGGATGTAGCTTGGAGGTAGAATGCCCCTGGATTGAATCCTCCTATACCATACACACACAAAGAAATCAATGTACATGTATGTGTGTATATGTATATGTGTATATATGTATGTATGTATGTGTGTGTACATATATACATATATATCAGATATCTTTTTTGTGGTATAGCATTATAATTTATCCAAGGTCTCCCTAATTTTTCTTTTCATAATTCTTAAAACATTCATTCTTTTTCTGTGATCAATTCTATGGGTGGTAACCTTTCTTCCACTGTGTTTATACCTAAAAGCATGTTCCTTCAAAGGGGAAAAAAGGAAATAAGTAAAATCTTCTTCTTTCTTAAGTAAATGTCTCGATTTAACTGGAGTAGTTAGGGTGATAATTTCTCACTGTGAATATCTTGGTATTCTGTGAGATTTGGAGTATCTTCCCCTGGTGGTAAGGAATTAAAAGGCGTCTGAGTTTGGTGGCTTTCTCCTTTTGTACAGTGCAGTACCAGCCATTCCCCGGGAAACATCTAAGGTGGACACATCTCCATTTCCCCAGGTCCTTTTGCTCCTGACCACATCTACAGCTTTCCTGCTGACTCCTCTCTAATTGGACCTCCTCAGACCCAATTAAACATGAGAATTGCCTAAAAGGCATTATTTCTCCCCCTTATACCAGGTTAATGGTGGATGAAATCAAGCCTTGCAAGTCATTGTTAATCTTCATTTAATTGCTATGTCTTCTTCTTTCCCCATCTGCCTGATTCTTTTTGCCTGCTTGTTGGTGAAAGCCCCTGTGGCCTGTCCCTCCATTCACATTCCACACTTACCTGTCACAGCTGCATTGGTCAGCTTGTATTCTCTGACCCATCCATGTTGCTGTCACAGCCGGCCTCTGCATATTCTGTGCTTGTTTTCACCCAGGCACTTGCTCGTGGGCATCTTACCTTCCACGCCCCTCTTCTTCCTCACTGTTTCCCTGAGTTGTGGCTCTTGCTGTGGTTCACTGTGCAGCCTGCAGTATACAATCTGAGATTCCCAGACTTTATGTCATTCTGCCATCAGAGGACTAGACTCTCTGCAGGGATAATGCTCAGCGTGGACAACATGTCAAGTGAATGACTCATTACCACTGTCTGGCTCTCGGCCAGTGCCACTCCAGTTGAGCTAGCTGCCCTCTGGTAGGTCTCCTGGAGCCCTGGAATTCACACCACCACCATTGACTGATGCCACCCCTCAGAATGCTGGTTTCCTGGCACTTGTGGCACTCTGGGGGTGTCTCAGTCAACATTCTCATTGTGTAATCCAAAACAACTGACCACACAACTTAAAGGAAGGAAGATTCATTTTCTTGCAGTTTTTGGAGATTTCGGAGTTCAGTCCATGTGAGGCCAGGTCTATGGAGCTCAGGGCATGGCGGTGGGAAACAGAGAGGAGAGAGCAAGGCACTGCTCTCATATCACATAGGCCAGAAGCAAGAGAGCCAACAAGCAAGGGGATTCAAAGACAAAAGCACAGTCCCTATGGCCACACCCCCAGGGACTCACCCTCTCCAGCCACATCCCACTGGCCTAGGTTACCACCCAGTACGTCCATTACAATGGATTTAGCCACTGATGAGATTATAACCCTCATGACTTAATTATATCAACTCTGAACATTAATACATGGGCTCTTCAGGGGCTATTTTACATCTAACTGTAATAGTGGGATTACTGCAGAAGCCACCCTTCCTCTTGTGTGTGTCAGGGAGCCAGCACGTTGCAGGTGCTTTGTTCACCTGCAGGTGCTACTGAGAGTTCATAATCTCTCAAAGACCTTTACTCACTAGAAGAAATGCAAAATCTGCAACAGATAATTAGAGATAACAAAATATATTAAAAGGCAGTATACCGACCTTCACCAAGTGATGAGTGAAAGTTCCCATCATCGTTGATGTCTCACTGTTGATGTCATGTGAATATCATGCACATCTGACCAGCGATGGCTAGAGTACTCCGCCTCTGTGCTCTTCTTTCCAAAAACCCATGACCCCAGTCTGATCATGAGAAAGATGTCTATCACACAAATACTGATTGGGACATTCTTCAGGATTCTTGCCTCCACTCCTTAAGACAGTTAAGGTCATGAAAAGCAGGGGAGACTGACTAGGGAGACAAAACAATTGAACACAACGTTGAACCCTGGATTGTATCCCAGAATAGAAAGAGGACGTGATAAGAAAAACTTGTGAAGTCCAAATAAAGTCAAGTTTAGTTAAAAAAAAAATAAAGCAAGGCCTGGGAGTGTAGGTCAGTGGTAGAGTATATGTTTAGCAGGCATGGGGTCCTGGGTTCAGTCCCTAGCACTGCAAACAAACAAACAAACAACCCAAAGGAAACAAGAAGTATAGGAAGTATATCTGGTCCTAGCTCTGACACTTCGAAGCTGTGTGAGCTTGGATAAGTTATCTTACTTCTCCAAGCCCCACTTTTCTCATCTGCTAAAAGGGAGCAATAGTGGTACGTACTAGAGTCGCTAGGAGGATTGTGTGAGATGGTACCTGGATGAGGTAGTTCATTTAGAGGTACGTACTAGAGTCGCTAGGAGGATCGTGTGAGATGGTACCTGGATGAGGTAGTTCATATAGTGGTACCTACTAGTGTCGCTAGGAGGATCGTGTGAGATGGTACCTGGATGAGGTAGTTCATATAGAGGTATGTACTAGAGTCGATAGGAGGATCGTGTGAGATGGTACCTGGATGAGGTAGTTCATGGAGAATTAATTAAAACAGAGGTGGAGCCTGACACAGTGGCGCTGGGGCTCTTTGTGAAATTAGAGGCATGAACGAAGTTTGTTAAAGCCAAGAAGCCTGTGACCAGTTCTGCTTATGTGCCTCTGGGAAAGCCTTACAGGGGTGTTGCTGTTTGAATTTGGCCTTACCATGTTGAATACAAGGAAAGACAAACTTGGCAGCACAGGAAATAGTGCATGCCAAAGCTAGAGATGGAGAAGGGCTACGTCCCCACCTGACATTTCACCTTGCCCTCTACTCTGACTCCGATGAGATGCAGGTACAATATTATAATTTATCATATGGGGCAGGATGAAGTAAGATCCTCGTCTCCTGCTTTGGAAACCTGCATATGCACTAATTGGTTTCCTTACTCCCCTGCCAATGTCTTTCCTTTCTACAGCAATAACAGCTTTTTCTTTAATTTTCTCATAATAGTTTCCCAAATCACGGCAGCTCAGGGCCGTCAAATTTAGCCCAGGTTGTAAATCTGTCACTTTTCCAATAGCCCAGTGACTCTACCACTCTTACCTCAATAGTCCTTAATATTGTCTTTGTCTTCACCTCATTAAATATACTGACAACTTTTTTTTCAGGTAGTAAACACATTACCTAACATTAATGTACTACTTCTTTCTCTTGGCATTATTTTAGCGTAGTCTGTCCTCAATTGACAAATACCTAGATTTAGTCTCTATTTTAACTCCAAGCTGGGCTCACCCCAGTAATGTGTAAAATTTCCTTAAAGAAATACCTTTCATGAGGGATAATGCTTTCTATTTATCTGGCACAAAAGGAAGAAGTTGTTTGTCCTGCATGCCTATTTTATTAGAATGCTTTCTTTTGTCTCAGAAATTCCATCCCTCATTGGAAAAGAAAAATGTTTTTTCTCTCTACAATTAAGCAGCCTCTGTTCCATTGGATATTTTAAAGACCCAAAGATCACCTTGTTCAAGATAACTGTGTTGCCTCAAGTTATCCCAAGTGTGTGCGTCATTACTTACAATGAATTATTTCTGACAGTCTTCCCCACATACGCGAGTAACTTATGTAAGGCGTCTGGCATCTCCTGACACTACTTGGAATGGAGGGTACATCCTTGCTGCACACATCTTCACATGGGAATACTTAATTTGTTGTCTTCCATGAGAAAGTCAGAAAGAGTCCAAAGCACTGAAAGTGTTGTCAGACGTTATGTGAGATCCGACCAGCTAGAGACCTGTTGTTGATCTTCAGTTCATGAACTCATGCCTCAAGTGTTTTATAGGATGTGCTGAAAGAAAATATAATGTACTGATCTTTGCTGCCAACCACTCCTAAAGCGAGCAAACTCAGAGCATTGGGAAGGTGTCAAATAATGCTTAAGATGAAGATCGAATCAATTATTAAACTTCTGTATGGACACTCAATAGTTGGCAGCCAAGAAGTATTTATAAATAAAAGGGACCAATAATACAACCAGTGAAACAGTAAATTTCTAGTAAACAAAAGCAAGTGCTATGAAAAATTAAATAAAGTAAGAAACAAATTCTTGAACTTGAATTATTTTAGTAATTTGTGTGAGCTGTTTCAGGAAACTGGATCACTTAACACTTCATGTGTATCAAGATAAAATTCAAAAGATGAATACCTCATTAGAGGTTAAGAAAGAAATGCAGTCTTGTTCAGGGAACAGGTAATTGTCAATGATACTTGAAGGAAAGGACAGTGCAGTTAATGAGTTTTCCTGGCAAAAACTTCTACATGCATTTTTGAATAAAATAATTTTATTAATTTGAGGGCATAAAGGTGATATTTTAATATAATACATTAATTTTCAGGGCATATTTTAATACTTTTATTGGTGCATTACAGTCTCACATCATAATGTAGTTCATAGTGATAGTGATATACATGCACACAGAGCTTGGTGGGCTTCCCCCGCTTCCTCCCCACTCCCCCCTTCCCCATACAAGATATTGAGATTGGCGTTGGTATTCTCACATATGTACATAATGTCTGTGGAAGAGTAAGATATTTTTAGAAGAAAGCAACAGACATCGATCTTTAGGATAAGTTTTCTTTAAAATACTGTGCTCATTTATTTATTACTCCAATTATTTATTGATTTATCCCTTGTCTCAGTCAACATTCTTACTGATATGATCGAAAGCAACTGACCACACAATTTACAGGAAGGAAGATTTATTTGCTCACAGTTTTTTGGAGATTCCAGGCTCAGTCCACATGAGGCCAGGGTCTGGAGCTCAGGGCATGGTGGCAGGAAGCAGAGAGCGGGAGAGAGCGAGGCTCTGCTCTCACATTGTGGAGGCTGAAGGCAAAAGTGAAGAAAGGAGGAGACGACCTGATATAATCCCCAAGGCCACACCCTTAGCAACCAAGCCCTGCTTCAATATTGCTACCTTGTTTCCATGAGGAGTGGGGAACATTCTAAATCCAAGCCATTACCTTCCTCAAATTATTTATTTCTATGACTGCTTAACTATAGGGTTTCTTTCTCTCCTCCAAGTACAGGGCTAATGTGTTTTGCATCTATTCCCTTCTGTAATCCTTAAAAACCTGTGGTTAGGGTGGTAAAGACAATCCTACCATGTTTTAATAATCACAAATTCTTAAAAATTGGCCAACTCTTCCGCAGAACATGCTAAGGCTGTGTCTGCATAAGCAAGGCAAGACACAATCAGGCGAGACAACTTAATAACCAGACAGAAACACCCAGAAACCTAACTGTGCTCCTCCTACCAGAGCGCTCCAGTACTGGTGAAGCCGGTCCTTCACTTCATCTGTGTGACTTCACTTACACAGCATTTTCTAGAACACTTGGGAAAAGGATACTCTTCCCAGTCAGTAGCTTCATCTTCAGTCAAGGCATTTTGAAAAATCCTCACTTACCACTTTCTTCTTTGGTATTCCATCAACCACCATAACATTTCCCTTTCTCCTGGCTTTCCTCGTCACCTCAAGAAGGAGCTCTGTGTTCTTTAATGCAACTCTTTTACCTTACGGTTTAACTTCTAAATAAAGTAGAAATGTCTGTTTTCTTTTGTAACTGGCTACATCTTGATTTTTTTAGGGGGGAGGGGGACTGGGACTTGAACCAAGGGCATTCTACCTCTGAGCTAGACCCCCAGCCCACTTTAATTTTTACTTTTGAAACAGGGTCTCGCTAAGTTGCTAAAGTTACTGCTAAGTTGCTTTGCAGTAATTGTCATTGTTATGTTAACAGATATTGATGAATGTCAGCAAGGGAATCTCTGCATAAACGGGCAGTGCAAAAACACAGAGGGCTCCTTCCGATGCACCTGCGGCCAAGGGTACCAGCTGTCGGCAGCTAAGGACCAGTGTGAAGGTAGGAGTGTGGCAGCGTAGCTACTAAGGTTTCTGCCAAAGGCACCTGGGCTGAAAAATTGTACAGTCAATCGAGTGAGCGTGTCTTTTAGACACTGCCTAGACAAATGCTTTATAGTGCCAGAAAGCCAGGGACTTAAGCGTAAGTCAGGCAAGTCAGTAAAATAAGAGGGAAGAGAGTTAAATGTGAAAAAGAAGGCATTGGTGACCAGTGGCTAAGCATTTATGTTTGGAAGAAAAATTAATTGCTCTTTATGTAGTTCTTTTCTACAGAAAGTAATTTCCATTTAAATATTTAAATTCATTTAAGGGTTTTATGTATTGGGATTTTAGCAGTTAGGAGTTCGTTTTTTATTGGCCTGGTATTATGCTGTGGAATGTTAATGATCTTAGTTTGGGTATGTATTTTGCTTTTTAAATTTTTGGCCTTTCTTTGTTAATAACTCTGAAGACTTTACAGTAAGACTGAAATAATGTCCCCCTTACTCTCAGAGATAAAGTTTATAACATGTCCTGTGCCTATACACAATGGTAGGATTTTAGACTTGCTGAGGTTGACTTTTTAAAGAATGATTGCATTGATTTTTTAGACAGAAATGTTTCACTTCCCAATATGTTTATGTTCCCTGTGCTTGAAGATATTATACCACCTGTGACAAGCATGTGTGTCCAGAGTTCTAGAAAAGAAATATCACTTCTTATTTAAGAACAGAATCCATGCTATATATGACCAGTTGCTTTATTATAAGAAAACAAATTATATTCATATCTACATGTTAATCTTGAATATTCAGTGAGCAAAATGTCTCTTGAGAGAGTGCTATAAAATCAAGAGTGTATAGCCAGGTGTGATGGTACATGCCTTTAATCCTAGTACTTGGGAGGCTGAGATAGGAGGATCACAGGTTCGAGACCAGCCTTAGCAACTTAGCAGGACCTTTAGCAAACTAGTGAGACCCTCTTTCAAAATAAAAAGTAAAATAGGACTGGAGGTGTAGCTCAGAAGTAGAATGCCCCTGGGTTTAATCCCTAGTACTAAAATAAATAAATAAATGAAGAAGGTGAAGGAGGTAGGGGAGGAGGAGTGATGTATGAGGGTAATTCCAAAGGAATCTACCAGTATTACCCTGATAATTAACCCTCCCAGTCGCCCCGTTCTAGGACCTATAATGTCATTACCATACCTAATTTACAAGTAAAGAATGATAGAACACAAATAGCACCTTCACATTCACAGATAAATTAAGTAACTTGTTCTAGATTTTTATGAATCACTCCCCAAGTTTATACCTTTATTTTATGACTCCTGACCTGTTACCTCAACATTTAATGCATACTTATTTCTATGCACATAAAACTACAAATGAATGAATGAAAGATCTACACATATATAATAAGGCTACCATATTCATTGTCACTATCAATGACAAGCCAGATACAGGTAGAATCAACTACCTGATTATCAATAGAGCAAAACTATTTTAGGTGCTAAATGCTGTGACAGTCAAACTGTGTTATGACCAGAGTGGGGGAGAGCAGTGATCCAGGGTCCCTGTGTGAACTGATATGCATGCTAAATCTTACAGAAGCATGTTGACAGAAGTAGGCAAATGTTCTCAAATGTGATAAAGTCCTTTAACAGACCACAGGAATCGAGTGCCTACTCATTGTAAAATGTTCAGTTATCTAAGGAATAAGAAAGGATGTGTAGAGGCCTTGCCCTCAGGAAGTCTATTATTAAAATCTAATAGTGCAGGTAAAATGTTTGGATGCATGCAATATATTTTGTGCCACCTAGGTGTGTGGCTACACACAGGTGCCACCTATGCATGTGCACACATCGTCCCAGCCTCTATCCATGAGCCAAACCTTTAACTTCACAGTTGAGGACTTTAGATTCCTGCAAAGTATTTTCCCCAGGTTCACACAAACAATCCACAGAAGGGAGTAGACTCCAGACCTCCTTTGCACTACTCGGCACTGTCTTTTATAAATGTGCCAGCTAAAAGAGTGTAGAATCGGCCATGAACCTGCGATCCTCCTGTCTCAGCCTCCCAAGTACTGGGATTACAAGTGTGCGCCACCACGCCTGGCTAACACTCAGGGTTTAAAAGCAAACTATAGCCCACAGGCCAAATCCAGCCCACTGCCTACTACTGTGAATAAAGTTTTATTGGAAAATAGCAGCACATATTCACTTACTATCTGGTCCTTTATAAAAAAAAAAGTTTGCCAGCATTTAAAGTGTCACACACACACACACACACACACACACACACACACACACACACAAAAGATCCTTTCGGTTCATAAGCATGATGATTGGGTATTCACACTTTTGTGTGAGATGTGCCTCTCTCCTAGACCTTGTTACCACACTAGCACATTACCTGTCTGAGTTACTGGTCTTTACGAGGTCAGTTTAAGTTGCATAACAAGAACTCCAGTTCAAGTTAATGATAGTTGATAGACCTCCTTTACATGGACAATTGAAAAGCTGCTTGAAGCGCCTCTTCTACAGTGCCTCTGTGCTCTGTGCTCTCTTGCCCGCAGATATTGATGAATGTCAACACCATCACCTCTGTGCGCATGGCCAGTGCAGGAACACGGAGGGCTCCTTCCGCTGCGTGTGTGACCAGGGCTACAGAGCATCTGTGCTCGGAGACCACTGTGAAGGTGAGGACTGCTCCTGCTTGCAGAATCATAAGCAAGGCGATCTGCGTGTCCCCTCAGCTGCTGTCTGCAAGCCCAAGCTTTGACTTCACACTTGAGAACTTAAGGTCCCTGCAGAATATTTTCCCCAGGCTCACCCAAATAAAACACAGACGGGAGTAGACTGCAAACCTCCTTTGCACTGCTGGTCCCTGTCTTTTAGAATTGTACCAGCTAAAGGAGTGAAGAATCAGTTTATCCTGGGTGCATAGTTCTGCACTATAAAACCCCATTTACGTAAGACTTACTTAGCTTCCAAATATGTAAACATAACCTAATTTTCCAGATAACTGGAAGACTCTAAGAGCCGAGTTTTTTGTGCAAAAACGTTTCTACAAGATATGCCGTGTGGACAGCTTCGTGCAGTCCTTGACCATTTTTGCTCCCTGCTGTGGCTCAGGACCTGTCTGTGGTGGTCAGGGCTGCTGGGCCAGTGCTGTGCACACACAGGGAGCATGCTCTCCTAGCTGGCCCTTTCCCTCCTTGACTGTCCCCTGTGAATGTTCCGTGTGTTTGAGATCCACCCAACTAACAGTTCTTTTCCAGCTCACCTGCTACTTTGCTACATTTATAGCCCATCACTTGTGAAACCAGAAATAGGAGTGTGATGGGTGTGCCCACACGCAGTCAGGGTTTTTAAATGAGGGTCTGAACTCCACTGTTGAGGGAAGGGATGAGCTCTTTAGAGAATGGTTTGGGTACACAGCTTTCAACAGCCTCAGAACCTTTTTTTTTTTACTCTCAGGCTAGTTGGTCAGGGAAGACCCACTGTAGTTCCGAGCATGCTGCATTTGCGACCAGCATGTCAGTTCCAAAGTGGCTGAGTAACCATGCCCTGCTGGTGCCAGAGGTGTAAAATGACTCAGCCTTTCTGGGGGCAGTTCTGTCAGAGTTTCAAAGGCCTTAAAATGTATATTGTCAGCCGGGAATGGTGGAGCACACCTGTAAATCCCAGTACTTGGGAGGCTGAGACAGGAGGATGGCAGGTTCATGGCCAGCCTCAGTAACTTAGTGAGGGCCTCCACAACTTAGTGAGACTCTGTTTCAAAATAAAAAATAAAATAGGGCTGGGAGTGTAGCTCAGAGGTAGAATGCCCCTGGGTTCAATCCCCAGTACCATACACACACACACACACACACACACACACACACACACACACACACATACAAATCTATATTGTCTGTGAACCAGTAAGCAAGCTTCTAGGTTTTTATGGTAAAATGATAATGTTCCTCAAAGGTTAATAATAACAATGAAAAGTTGTAATCAGGACACCTATGGAAAACAGGCAAATGGTCAAAGAAGTGATAAACATGAGTATGTCTAAAAAGTTGTGCTTGGGGAGCTCGAACTCTCTAACACATGGGCAGATGTTCAGGATTCAACATACTGACATTCCAAGGCAGGGGGAGCCAGGCATGGAATGATTGTTATAGAAGTCAGTAGGTAGCAAGGACTATGCCACGGCACTGAAAACCTAAACCGACCATCAGTGTTTCTCCTTCTGTGCTTCTTGGGCAAGCCCAGAGGGTAACCAGGCCGCTCACTAAGTTGTAAATAGCAGATACTCATCTGAGGGCACGTTCCTCTGTTGTGGCTGTTTTCGTGTGTAGTCATCTCATCAGAAGTCCAGGGTTTCTGTTCTAAAAACATCTATTGCATGAAAACCCAAACAAAACCTTTTTTGACCAACTAGTTCTTCGTTGTTTCTGTATATATTTATAAGGTACAATTGTGTTTAATAAGAAAGCCTCTATTGGAATACATATTTACATAACTATACAATAAATGAGAAAAGGGACTCTCATAGATATGTGAATGAGGCCTTTTTATCCTAAAGTCAGGAGTGATTTCCCTGGTGCGTTGGGTTATAAATAGGACTGGAGTCCATCCAACTAATTCGGAGCTCCCTTTGAAACCACATTAGCACTTCAGCCTGCTAATTCCCACCTCGTCCTGTTTCCGCCCCTCCCCAGTGGCACTTAGCCATAATTAACTGAGCTATGGCCGACCGTTCACATGCCTCTCACAGCTGTGGGAGGAAGAGCCCTCTTTCTCACCAGTTTTGAATTCACATGTGTGCTTTTCCTGTAAGAACTCTGGCGGAGACCTCCTCTGCTTACAGCAGCATCCTGCTGTCCTGCTGGCCTCCCGCGTAGGAGCTCGGCCTTGTGCTCTTTGCCAGGCGCTGCCTTATCCAGTGTGTTCACTGTGAGACGAGGCCTCTGTTGCCTGGTTCTTAGGGGTCCCAGGCGTCTCAGCCTTCAAAGGCTCTGCCTCTGACTCTGCCTTTCCAGCAGGACTTTCATCCTGTGTCTACCTTGACCCTTCCCCAGTCTGTCCCCGAGGTTGCTCCTTGCAGGCCCCTTGCAAAGTCTGAAAAGATAACCCATCACTTAGTCTTCCTGTGGCCTGTCACTCTTGCTCATTTCCATGTGGACAAAATAAAAATGGTGGAGAAGTCGCAGGATTTCTTTCCAAGTCAGAAGCACTTATTTATGTGTGTGTGTATTCATTCAACAAATAATTACATAGTGTCACATTTGTGCAAGGCATTGTTCTTGGGCATACAGCTATAAACCAAATGGAAACTCCTGCCCTCATGGAGTTTGCGTGCTGGGGAGGAAGATAACAGTAAACACGCTAAACAAGTAAAATGTATAGGTTATCAAATGGCAGTACATGTTTTGGAGGAAAATTAAGTGGGATATATGGGGAGTGCTGAGGGAAGGTGGTGATTTTAAATAAGAGTCAACATTTGATTATTTATGGGAAGAACATTCCATTCAAAGAAATGTAGGTGCAGAGGCCCCAAGGAGCAGGCTTTGTGGAAGTTATTAGGAGCCACATGAACATTTTCAGTTATCAATGCCTAAACTGATTATTTAAATGAAGATATTTGCAGGCAATGGGTCTATGCATCTGGGATTCCGGAGAAAAAAGCAAAACTGGCTTTAGTTGAGATGGCCATGTTATCTCTGTTTTATGTCTTAGGCTCAGTATTCAGAGCATTTTAAACCTGGGCGATAGCTGGGCGTGGTGGCGTGCGCTTGTAATTCCAGTACTTGGGAGGCTGAGACAGGAGGATCTCAGGTTCGTGGCCAGCCTCAGCTACTTAGTGAGGCCCACTGCAACTTAGTGAGACCCTGTTTCAAAATAAAGAATAAAAAATAGGGCTGGGAGTGTAGTTCAGAGGTAGAATGCCCCTGGGTTCAATCCCCAGTACTGCAAAATAAAAAAATAAATAAATAAACAAACAAATCTGGGTGAACATTCAGTATAATAACTTGTTTTTATTTTGATAATGAAATAATTAGCCACTCTTATTCCTCTCTTCTTTGCCCTATGAAGGATATAGCAGCCAGTTAATTGGCTGGTTGGGTTTTATGAGGACACTTTAACTTAGTGGCCCCCTACTTGAACGAGACAGCAAGGAGACTCATGGAGACGACAGTTCCCACGTTCACTTCTTCCTGGAACTGTTCATGTATTTTAGCAGCAATCCTAATTATTTGCAAGAGATGCCATAAAATGCCAAATTCTGAGAAAACAAAGGAAGTTTTGTTCCTCCGCTTTCTTCAGTGCTAATTGTTTAAATCCTGCACAGACACAGCAGAAGGGGGACTATGGAGTGTGTCAGGAGTAATGAGCTCTGACTAGGGCGAGTGTGGTAATACGCAGCCCTGGAGAAAGACCCTCCTGGCCTGAGGGCATCGGTACATCTCATCTCACTGGCTTATGGTGAAAACTCATTTCTACTTACTAAACCGCTTTTAGTTGCACACGTGCTAGAAGCATACACACTGCAAAGAAATCTAGGTGACGTCGAGCCTGTCTGTGACAGCTGCTGAGTAACCCCTCTAGGCTTTGATCTTGCTGGTTCCTTGTCCTCCAAGAGTCCTTCTTTGTCTCTTCCCCTATACCCTACCTTGCTGTCAAGACTCCAGGTACATTCCTTCTATCATGGGAAGCCTTCTTTTGACCATTATGATACCTTTTCTCTAAATTCATATCACCATATCACCTCTAAAATTAGGACTATTCTTTTTTTCTTTTCTTTCTTTCTTTTTTTTTTTTTTGGTATGACTGGGGATTGAACCCAGCAGTGTTCTACCTCTGAGCTATACCACCAGACTTTTTTTATTTTTTAATTTTTGAAACAGGGTCTTGCTAGGTAGTCTTGCTACATTGCCGAGTCCGGCCTTGAACCTGCAATCCTTCTGTCTCAATCTCCCAAGTACTGGGATTACAGGTGTGCACCACTGCATCCAGCTCTGCTTTTTATCAAATAATTATTTTGTGAGAATTCTTATGTTAAATTGTTTTAATATTTTATTTCTTTATTTTTATTAATAAAATTTGGGGTTTTTTTGAACAAACATTTCCCTTTGTAGGCAGGAACCTAGCCAAGTAATTATTCTTTTCTATTGTGCATAATAGAGGATCTTATATAAATAGATAAAAGTATGTTAGATATGCTTAAGGTATACTTAGCAATATGTATTTTAAAAATATTTTTATTCTTTATCATCATTAAGAGCATAACCAAGTAAATTATTATTTGTTATTGTTTTTTTACTTTTCCTCTTCCAATGTGTGTGTGTGTGTATTTGTTTCTGGAGATTGAACCCAGAGCCTTGTGCATGCTAGGCAAGTACCCTACCACTGGGCTACATCCCCAGCCCAATTAATTGCATTTGATGTTTAAAATTTCCATGTTTTGTTAAAGGCTAAAGTCCTTTCAAGATGCTTCATTTTTTAAAAAACTAAAAGTTAAGCCGTGATGCATTTAAAAATCACACATTGATTATGATATAAAACAATGCATATTTGTGTGATTTATGTATGCAAAGATAAGGGAAAAGCTGAATTTTCTTATAGTTTATTTAGTCTTTTAAACATTTGCACTTGGTTTGTAGATATCAATGAATGTTTGGAGGACAAGAGTGTTTGCCAAGGAGGAGACTGCATTAATACCCAAGGGTCCTACGACTGTACTTGTCCAGGTGGATTCCAGCTCAATGACAATAAAGGATGTCAAGGTACTTCTGTTATTATTTTTTCTCAGTCATTATTTACACAGTTCTTCAATTCTGCAACGTTTCCTGATGATAGTCTGTGGTTTTACCACTTACTCTATATTATAAATAATAAATGCCAATTCATATTATTAGTATATTTCTTGGTTCTGAATCAAGTACAGAGAACAGCCCCATATTCACTGAAACTCAAGTATGTCAGAAATATGTCCTGGCTTTGCATGTTCTGAGGTTGCCTGTACTTTGCTATTCCTTCCATGGTCCAACTTTAGTACTTGCTATTTGGTTCTAAATGATCTTTCTAGCTGTTTTTTTTTTTTTTTTGGTGGTGGTATTGGGGATTGAACCCAGGGTCATTCTACCTCTCAGCTATACCCCTAGCCCTTTTACACTGTATTGTATAGTGTTGGGTTGTATTGTATTTGAAGCAAGGTCTTACTAAGTTGCTGAGGTCGTCACTAAATTGATGAGGCTGGCCTCGAACTTGCAATCCTTCTCTCTCAGCCTCCCAAGTACTGGGATTACAGGCATGTGCCACCCTGCCTGGCTACTTTCTAGCTTTTTTATGTTCTTCATAGGCATATTCTTCCTGTCCCAGAGATAATATTTTCCTGATCCCTATTTTTTATCCAGTATCTACCCTTGTTTTTTCTCTTTCTAAAAATCCTCACTGATAATTTGGTTAAAATTATGAAGGTCAGGATTTTATATCTGTTCAGAGTGCTATCAACATTTAGTCTCTCCTAAACAACGTTTCACAGCAAACTAATAAGGCACAGCAGCCCAGCACAAGTACTAACAGGAACAATCACAATAATTTTGAGCACCTACCATGTGCTAAGTACTATGGGTATCCCTAATTCTTATAGCAACTTCAGAGATAGCTTTTCTTTTCTTTTCTTTTTTTTTTTTTTTGGTGCTGGGGATCGAACCCAGGAGTATTCTACCTCTGAGCTAGACTCCCAGTGCCATTTTATTTTTTTTATTTTGAAACAGAGGCTCGCTAAGTTGCTGAGGCTGGCCTGAAACCTGTGATTATTCTGTCTCAGCCTCCCAGGTGCTGGGATTACAGGTGTTCACCCCCACTCCTGGCTAAAAGGTGGCTCTTTATATACATTTTGTGCAAGGCTAAAAGGAGTTAATCAGCATGCTCCTGTCTAATAAGAGGTGAAGTTGAGATTTGAACCCACAATCTCTTTCCATAAAAAAGAAAAGACAGTGAAGTTAGGACAAAAGGAAGAAGACAGTGGAGCTTCGTAATTTTTCTATAGGGTCATTTTGACACTGACTAAAAAAAAAAATCTGATTTCTAGATCCTGTGTCCAAAATTTTCAGCTATACTTGACTGTCCCACTAGATTTCTTATATTTGTTAGTCTTAAATCTGTGTGTATTTTTTCCATTGAAAACTCATATTATATTTACCTTTATAACTATTTATTTCTGGTACATAAATATCATTTTTCCTTAATGTCCCTCCGACATTATGGAACTCTGTAGTATATCCTGAAGTAGTAAGAAATAAAGGATTGTTGGAGGATTCTTTATCCACTACTCTTGGACGTGTATGACTTTTTAAATTCTAGATTGCCATAAATCATGGCCTCTCACATGTTCCAGATGACAATATTCCTGCAGGAGAAGATGGTGTCTATTTTGTAAGCTGTGGTACTGGAATAGTATTACACCCTTCATCTCTATCACTTTCCATGTCTAGCAGTGTGTCAGATATGAAAGGCAAGAACTTTTGCCTCAAGGTCTTTTAGAGTTAACTTTGTTACGGATCCCTAGCTTGAAATAGACTGTTGTGTACCTTGTTTGATAGGATATATTTATTTGTTACCACAATGTAATGAGTGAAATGTTTTAATTTTTCCAGTAGAGAAATTAAGTGTGCTTGGATTTGATACAGTAGACAAAGAACATTGAATTATGTGTTTATGTGAGAATATCACCATTTGGGGACTTTAACCAAAATGAATAATGATTTATATAAAAATGCCATGAGATGCAAAAAAACCAAGAAATTTGAATCTTGGTTTTTACTACATTCTTTTTGGTTTAAAAGCAGCACTTTATTTTCTAATTCCTTTAAGTCAAATAGAGGCAAAACCACATCTTAGCATAGATGGACTGAGATTTCATATTATGAAATTTATAATTTAACTTCCAGAATTAAATCACCCAGAACTTAGTCGTCCGTTTCATTGATTGCCCTGCATTCTTCAGTGTGTTGAATTTGTGTCCGTGCTTTGATACCCACTCTCAAATATGTGAGTCCTCCAAACATACGGGATTTTACTATCAATCATTACTAAATTGATTTCGTTCTCTGTCACATTTATTTCTGTTTCCCAGAATAAATTAATATATCTGTTTGAAGAAATGAGCCCATGTAAGTGATAGGCATTTCTGAAGCAGGTCTCAGTGCCGTTTAAAGAATAATGTCTATGAATCTATTTGATCACTTTTGCTCTGCCTGAACTAGCCTACTTCTCTCTAATGCCATAAATAGGTTAGCATTCTGTAGATAGGAACAGATTTCAGAGTTTGTTTTAATGCTGAAAACATCATTGATGGCAATGCCATAACCATAAGATGTGTGTGTGTGTGTGTGTGTGTGTGTGTGTGTGTGTGTGTGTGTTGCTAGGGATGGAACCCAGGACCCTGTGCATGCTCAGGCAAGCACTGTACCACTGAGCTACATCCCAGCCCCAAACATGGGATATATTTGAGTAACAACATGTTATTGGCATAAACTATAAAGCTCACCTAGTATTCTGAAGATAGTTCCATATTTAGTGAGGTGTTTTCAGTTGAAAGTATATTTAAGATTCTTTTTGCCCCGCAAAACTGATGATGATATGCAAACGGTATGGAAATTCCATGTTAATAGTCTCTTTAGGAATATGGCAGGATACATTTGAGATTCAGAGCACACTCCGGCTTCACGTTTTGGCTTATACGTGCCAAATTGTGAATTTCTGTGTAATCTCAGACCCATGAAAGAAACCCAACTTAAATATAGTTTGGCTTTCAGCTTGGAGTTACTAGCAGCAGAGTTTAGAAATGCTTCAATAAGGACAATCTAAATTGAATACATATGTTTCTCTAGTTCCAGATATTCATGTTGTTCTTTCTTAGCAGTTTCCTGGAAAAAAATCTGGGAATCTATCTTCAGTTCCTGTCATCAACCTTTTTAGACAATTATTTGTTAATCGATGACTTCTTTTGAAGCAAGAGCTTTGTGCACAGTTTCCCCCATCCAAAGTTGCAAAGCAGGTAGCTTGTAAAGAACCACACTGAGGCATAAATAAGAAGGAGGTCTTGGGAAGCTGCCAGGGCTTGACAAGATCGATAGGAATAGAGGCTCGATTCTTAGGCAAGTAGTACTTCATGGCACCTTCTCGCTCAGATAGAGGTGACTCTAGGCAGCAGGTCAAAAAAGATGGAATTGAAAACTAAGAAGTCAGAATTCAGCTTGCCAATCTAATGTGCTATTGGTAGGTAGAGATCAGACATGGAAGTATCAGATACTTTATAAAAGAAGTGAAGATTTTCACAGGGTGAATTCATATTGAGAAATAGACAAGTAGAAAATGATTCATTGTGCTTCCTTGAAATATTTGGAAATTAGGAACAGTAACAAAAATAGGGGAATTGTTAAGAAAATATGAGTAATTCCTGCTTGGTTTCTTATTTTGATTTAGCAGTGGATAGGCCCAGTAGCCTGATTTATATGGTAGATGGAAGGATGAAGAATTTAGGATTAATAAAGAGAGGGGAGCCAGGTGTGGTGGTGTACTCCTGTAATCCCAGTATTTGGGAGGCTGAGACAGGGGGATCACAGATTTGAAGCCAGCTTTAGCAACTTAGTGAGACTCTCAGCAATCTAGTGAAACCCTGTTTCAAAATAAAGAATAAAATAAAATAGGGATAGGGATGTAGCTCAGAGGTAGAATGCCCCTGGGTTTAGTCCCCAGTGCCAAAAAAGTAAAAATAAAAAAGAGGGGGGGGTCAGAGTTTCTGTTGCACAATGAGACCAACATGGCAAGAGGAGGATCCCCAGGGAACCCCGGATGCAAGAAAGGGTGATTTCATTGAGGAAGAGAACCACAGTGGGGGCCGAGCATGTTCTAGAAGTCACTAGGAAGAACTCACTATCGGTACCATTCCCCTGTTCCCAGTAAGCTTTGCAGTTATTCCCAGGCCTCCCCTGTTCTCTTGTGACCTTCATAATGGCAAGGGCCTCTCCCATCAGCCTACAAGCATTAAGAAAACATTTTGACTGATTAAAGATGGACTTCTCAGAGGATATGGAGGACCTCTGTCATAATAGATCAAAGAGGGCATAGGAGACTTCAGGAAGACAAGAAGATGATGTCAGTGGAGCTGCTGCCTGGATGGTGATGCATGTGGTCATTTTTATGACTCCAGTTAACTAAGAGTAACTTAACCCATCACTGTTCTGTTAGTACAGAGTGAACATAGCTGAGAAATTTTGTGATGGAAAAGCATTCATAGGACACTGGCTGTCAATGTAAAGTACCAAGGTGTAGGGACTCAGAGTTATAATTTGTAGCCTTTCTCAAGGAGAGGACAGAATAATGAGGGACACAGGTGAGTGAACCAGCACTTCAGAACAGCGCGGACAGGGCAGTGCAGGCATCAGTGCACGGGGCACAGGCGGGCCGTCTCCAGGCTCCTGCTTTGGCTTCGTAGGTGCTGTTGGCCGGCATCATCAGGACTGGCTGGAAGGAATGTTTCTCTTCCTCTAACCACTCCATGTGTTACCAGGGTTTAGGAGAGCCCAGGACCCTGCCTGTGGGAAACAATTACCCTGAGGACTAGCAGAGCATAAGATGGTCACACAGGTTTCCCTTCTGCATGACCTGGTCGTGAGTCTTCAGAATGATAACTACACTTTTTGACCTTTGATTGTGTGTTAAGCACTATGCTAAACCTTGTACCTCATTCATTAATTTCACCATCCCAAAGCCTTGCAAATAATTACATCCCTGATCTAAAAGGTCTTCTTTTTCTTGTATTTTATTTCTCTTACTTATTTTTAGTGAATATCTGAAACTTTCTTTTCAATTCCAGATATTAATGAATGTGAACAGCCAGGGCTCTGTGGGCCTCACGGGGAGTGTCTAAACACAGACGGTTCTTTCCATTGTATCTGCGAACAGGGTTTCTCAATCTCTGCAGATGGCCGCACATGTGAAGGTAAGATAACCGTAAGAAGTAGTTATTATAACGTAGTTATTGAGCAATACAGCAAAGAGGAGACTGCTTTCTGTTTAACCAGGCAAAGAATCTAAGAGGTACTTGTAATTCAAAGCCTCAAAGCTTGTATGCATCAAGGTGACTCATGCCAGGAGCCATAACTCAGGGGTTGCTGGGATTTACAAATTGGATAACCCAAAGTTGTGATGGTGGAAATGCTCACAGATGATTCCAATGCTGGTACTGAGTTAATGAGTTGAAATGTGCATGGACTGAATGTCAGAAACCTAAGGGTACACCATGGCACCTTCTCTGTTGTCACCTCTGAGACCCTGCCTGTTTTGATTATACTTCATGTAGATTGTCTTGATCATTGTTTATTAAATTTAATGTCTTGTTTGATTTCTATGTACCATTGGGAACAGAACAGAGATTTTCTAGAATTATTCCTCCAGTAGCCTTACCTCTAAGCTAGTATGTTTTCTTAGTATTTATGATCCTCAAAAAGCTCATTAAGTTGAAAGATATTAAGATAACACTGTGTGCTTTCTGTTTGTAATCTCTGTATCTTATTTTCATAAGATTTATGTACTTGATGATTTGTTATAGTTTGATAAATTGAGGAGTGATTTATCTAAATCTTTTAAGAGGTAAACTGAGAAGAGTTCCACAATCATAACTCCAGTCCATTTTCTTGAACATCTAGGTTATTGAACCCCAAACATATTTTAAAGAAGTGCTTTGTAAAAGTTCTGTTCTAGAGCTAAGATAATTCCCAGATTCTTTGCTCTAGAAAAGACTATAACAAGGAAGGGTTTGCTCTACTTGTTTGTACCATAAAGGAACCATGCTGAGGACCAGTGACCAGGTTCAGCTGAAACCAATTATGTTGGGAGGAATAAACCAATCTGATAAAAAGCAGAAGATTGTTTAAATTGCTCTCCTGCTGAGCAGACAAAACATGGAGTCCAGATTTGTCTTCAGATGGAAGAGAGGTAGTGCAGGGTGAGGTCTGAGCAAACAGACTGAGGGCTTTGGAAGGAACCAGAAGTTGGGAAATGGAGAAATGCATCTTAATAATGTGGGTGACGAGAGATTTACAAGGAGGCCATGCTTCAGTGAGTCACGTTTTATGTTAAGTTTATATTGAGAGATCCAAGACTAGAGCTTTTAGAAGAGATACTAGATGAATGTCCACATTCATCTGGAGAGCATGCTCTTCCCCAGCTGAGGAGGGCACTAGCCTATCTGAGTCACCGAGAAAACAGATTTGCAGAATGCCCACGTCCAGGTTTGCTTCTTCACTTAACTCTAAATCATGGGCGGTCAAGTCTTCCTTCACTGAGAAATGGTCCAGATGACAACTGCTGATGGTTGTGACATGCAAAACTGTATTCAGAAAAAGCCTGTCACCTCGAGGGTTCACTAATCAAAGCTATTGTTCCAGATGAATACGCCAAATATAAACATATCCACGTTTCCTTTGTCTTTTGCACATGCTCAATTTTCTTCAATTCTGTACCTTTTTAAACACTGGCTTCTGTCCCTTGAGAGTTACATAATCTCTCTAATTTAGTTGCAGCTCTAATTTTGTTGGTCATTTACTTGGCAAAGATCTGAATTTAAAAATGTGTTTTTCAGAAAACTTCTAATGGTTTGTAAATGGCTGTGTTCACTTAGCATGCTGCCTTTGATACTCGGTCCATACTTTCGTATTCCAAAAACTGGACATTTTAGTGAATAATAAGATAGGTAATTTTGAATATTATGTTGACATATGGTAGTATAACTAGAAATCTCTCTAATTATTGGGCATGCTATTCTCTTTCTTGAATAAGTTCTACAAGGATTTCATTTTTTTATGGGTTTAATCCAGTGTACTAAATTGGTCCAAATTTTCTTTTGTTGGACGTAGTCTGAAACTTATGGCAGTAGTGCTATGTCCTGATTCTACCCCCGGTGTGTTGTAGGATAGAACCAGATCATGGGATCAGGATTTAACAATGAAGCAGATACACTTGTACTTGAATTAACATCAATAAATGGATGGCACCCTCATTACCACACCTGTCCCCTGACCACGCTGGGAGATGCCTCCTGGTCTCTGATTTTGCATCCCTCTGTCTTGTGCCTCCTTCCACACTACACTAGACCCGGAGCAACTGTGCCCTCCCTTTTGTGTGTCCAAGCTGAGTGAGAGTTTGTGTGGCCATAGTGGAGTCAGAGAAACTACACATCTCTGGGACCGAGAACATCCTCCATCCTGTTTACATGATAGAGTGGCCATGTTGGTCTCACAGGGACTCCAGAGGAGCCCAGCAACATGGAGGGAGCTCTGGCAGATTATAGGACCTGAACGCCTTTTCTATCACTGCTGTGCTTGGTCAGTCATGGCTAACTGGGCTTCCAACCATGCCAACATCACTCCCTAAAGCCCTGTCTTTTCAAAGACATTCTCATTCACCCATTTATTCCGCCAATATTAAGTGTCAGCTATGCGCCAGCCTCCATCCTAAGTACTGGGGCCATGTCAGTGCACAGCAACAACACAAAAAAGGCCCCTACTTTCTTGGAGGCAGTAAACTGATAGATAAGTAAATGCTATACCATGTTAGAAAGTGATCCACCTGTGAAAAAAGGAAAAGGTAGAGTGAAGCAGAGGGGACTATGAGGGTTAGAACAAGAAGAGGAGCTGGCGTGATACTAACCAGGGTGATCCCAACGGGCTATTCTGCTTCTAGAAGAGTGTTTATGAAAGAAATAGTAAAATGTCTCTGAGTTTAAAAAAATGAAGGTATATGAAATTAAATGCCTCTCCTTTTCAAACTGGTCTTCCTCTGGCTAAGTGGTAAAAGCCCGTTATTAAACAAAGGGGACCTGAGATGTCCAGCTGAGGGTCTTTTCCCCATTGCCAACACAGACAGGAATAAAAACAAAACAGTGAGGACCTCACCACGAGTGAACCTTACTGTAAACCAGGAGCTTTGGTTGATCATGACAAGTCTGTGTAAGTTCATCGATGGTAACAAACGCCCCACTCTGGTGTGGGATATTGAGGTTCAGGGAAAATGTAGGGGAGCAAAGGCTATACGGAAACTGCAATTTTGCTGGGAATCTAAAACGATCTTTAAAATAAAGTCTGTTTCTGCCAGGCGTGGTGACCCACGCTTGTAATCCCAGTACTTTGGGAGGCGGAGACCGGAGGATCCGGGTTCGCGGCCAGCCTCAGCTCTCTCTCTCTCTCTCTTTCCCTCTCCCTGTCTCTCTCTCTCTCTCTCTCTCTCTCTCTCTCTCTCTACCTACCTACCTAGTGAGGCCCTCCGCAACTTTGTGAGACCCAGTTTCAAAATAAAGTATAAAAAAATAGGGCCGGGGGTGTAGCGCGGAGGTAGAACGCCCCTGGGTTCAATCCCCAGTACCGCAAAATAAATAAATAAAGTCTGTTTCTAAAAACCAGACATATTTCTGGTATTACCTATTTTTCATTGGAAAAGAAACATTGAAACATTTCATTTTGATTCTCTATATCACTCCTGGATTTCCCTCCCCTGGCTGATGCTGAGGTTGTTATTACTTTTCAAAATAACACCCTGGACTGAGTATGTGATAAGCAGCTTCTACTCCATGTTTTCAAAACGATTGTAATAATGATTGAGAATCTGAGAGCTACACTATTGAGAGGGAACTTCTTATAATGTGTGGCTGGTGCTCTGACCCTTATAGCATTTTATCCAAAATGTCCCCAAAATTAAGTCCTACTGCTAAAGAGCCCCAGAGACTCCAATCCCATAAACTCTCTAGGTGTTTTCTATAAAAACCACTCCTTGCTAAAGCATTCATCAAAACGGGATAACAACAGATGTACCTGGTAAAGATGACTGGCTTCTTGAGGCTTACTGAGAGCAATGAAATCAGTATGACTAAAAGAAGGTGGCTTCAAACTCAGGCTAATTTTGTGTTCATTGAGACACAGAAAACATATGAGGGGCAGTTTCACTACATCAAAGAAATAGTGAATGGGGAGCAAGCGT
This sequence comes from Glis glis, assembly GCA_004027185.1. Lineage (NCBI taxonomy): Eukaryota > Metazoa > Chordata > Mammalia > Rodentia > Gliridae > Glis > Glis glis. The sequence goes on from PVJS01005016.1 coordinate 24,249, forward strand.
AGTCCACGTTCAGATCTCTAGGTGCATTTTCTATGAACAGTGTAGAATGAACGTGTAAAACCATGGTTGAAGGTGCGCCAAGGCAATTGGTGGTTTTATGGCATGAAGATAGAACTTCATATCCATCACCGAAGAGAAAATATTTTTGAAAATGACTTAGCCAAGTAGGACACTGAAGTGCTTTGACACAGTAATCTATTACATCTGGCTGCTTGGCCCAAAGAGTTTTAGGTTTTTAGTAATTTTAGGGTCTGAAACTGAAAAATCCAAGTGAATACAACTCGTATGTCTCTTACCTTTTTTAAAGAAAGGGAATGTAGTGACAGGATCAGCTGTCTCCTACGTGTAACAGAAGAGAAAGAGGATCAGAGAACATTCCAGGTAAAGGAAGCAGCTCCTAGCTCTGAGGGCTACCGTTCACACTCGCTCTTCCTGTGCATACACTTCTGAAAAGTGAGTGAAAAATGGATGTTTAAATCATTAGGGAGAGAGCTGAGGAAATTTTGCTGGAATCTGCTGCTTTTGGACCCGGAATACAGATTTTCCATGCATTGCCTGATTGTCTCCCGTATATCAACATTTGTGTGAAGACATTCCTAAGAGAAGCAGAAAAGCTCATGAACTCTTCCTAAGCCTTTTTATCACTCTGACCTTTTACAACCTCAGAGCTATGGAAAATCATCTCTTAGTAAAAGGAGAAGTAAACACTTTCCTTGCAGCCAAAGAAGTAGACAGGAGGCTGCCAGAAAGTGAAGTCTGTGACTAACTAGGCAAGCTGGCCCCAGGTACCTTGTACTGAGGCCCGCTCATGCCCCGGGCACTGGGCATGCTTCAGCTTTGGGGTGAGTCTTTATATGTCGTCAACAGCCAGAGTTCTTGTGAGGTTGTGGAAGGCTGTGGTGAGTAGTACCTTAATACTTTTAGGCCTAAATTGTAATACTTCATATGTGAATTCTAAAAACAGTTACTTATTATACATCAAACTGACAGAAAATTAGGTGATTATCTTGTACTCCCAGTGTGAATGGACTAGGGATAGTTTGTATATCTGATTCCATGACTATTAGCAATAATAATAATAGCTATGTCAAGTGTGGTGGCACACATCTGTAATCCTAGTACTTGGGAGATTGAGACAGGACGATCTCAGGCTTAATGATATCCTCCGCAATGTAGTGAGATGCTCAGCAACCTAGGGAGACCCGGTTTCCAAATAAAAAAATAAAATAGGGCTGGGAGCGTGACTCGGAGGTAGAATGCCTCTGGGTTCAATCCCCAGCACCACACCCTCCTCCTTCTCCTCCTCCTCCTCCTCCTCCTCCTCCTCCTCATCATCATCATCATCATCATCATCGCAGTAGCTAGCAGGCACTGAATTCTTGTTCTGAGCCAGACATTGTGCTAAATGCATTGTACTTGTTTTCTCATTTAATGTTCACAACAGATGCATGGATAGTCAAGTATCAATAGGTATGCTTTAGGCTGCAATAAATAGCTTGAAATGAAGAAATTTATTATACTAATCAGTGCAGAGACTGCCACCCCTTAACTCCGGCAGGTCCTGATTCACATGCTGCTTTTCTCAGTGAGCCCTTTTCTGCACCTTTTTTTTTTTCAGATTAACTTACCTCTTAATGAACAAATTCATTCACTTCTTGTCTCTCATTTTTGATTTTTAAAACATTTTTATTTTCTCATCACCACCTTATTCTACTGTTTGTGTTTATCATTCATTGTCGGGTTCCACAGCTGGATTCTCAGGTCAGTGAGATTGTTTTCTGTTCTGTTCAGAACTCTGCGTGCCATTGGGATAATTAGGACATGGTGAATATTTGGTGAATGGATGAAGGGAGAAAGAGTGGTCTGTAGTTCACCCTGGCCTATTAGGAAACATTTGAAATAAGATTACAAGCTGAGTATGTTGTACATGATTGCAAACCCTTCCCTGTTTTTTTGAAGACTTGGGTACAATGGTAGTTAGGAGGTTAGGTTGTGGAGTTTGAGTTCATGAACTTGAAATCTTGCTCCAGCACTTCTAAGCTGTGTGAGTTTGGGTAAGTTACTAAAGGTCGAGTGCCTCAGTTCCTCGTCTGCACAATGAAGACATCAGTAGCACCTACCTGGGACTGATGTGTGTCGGCATGCATCAACCTGGAATGGGACCTGGCCCATAAAGCACGCTCAGTGTATGTGAATTATTATGACTATTTTAATGCTCCTTACACGGTTCCTTAGCTGCTCTTACTTGTTTCCTTCATATGTGGGCATCTAAAAAGAAGAAACATTTAATGCCTGTTGATTTTTACATTATCAGTGCTTCTAGAACGTAGTATACAATGAGATTAAGTAAACATTTGTAAATGAAGTTATCTGGTAGTTCTGAGTCCAGGTCCGGAGTCATATAGAATATGGCATAGCAATTCATTTACATGTAGTTTGCTTTTATTCTTCACATTGTTTTCCCTATGAGTTCCATATGACAGGCTTTCTCCATTCACCCACTAAGTACTTCAAGTTGTAAACCGTTTCATGCATCAGTTGCTAGTAAGCTGCCAGCCAACGCTGCCGCTCGCTCGCCTTCAGTCACTGGAGCTGGTATTTCTAGAGGTACATTGTCTGTTTTCTGTGGTTTCATAACTGATCTTTCTTGGCCTCCTATTTGAATATAAAAAGAGAAAAATTAGAAAAGTGAAAAAAAATGAGAATTTTTTTGGCTGATTTTATGTTGCCTCTGGGATCTACATGTCAGAAAGATGAATCTGGGGTTTGGTGTGCTTGGCCTATACTTAAGGCTTTCTCCCAGTCCTCATTGGCAGCGCCTCTTAGCACAAGAAAGCCTATATGAGGAGGGAAAGTGCACAGCAAGGCTCTAAAGTTAGAATACGATGTTTATTTTCTTTTAAACCTCAGGTATAAAAATGCAAAGTGATCCAGTCAGCATTCCCACCACTGACTGTGATCCAAACTTCCGACATGCAACACTTAGAGGAAGGAAGGTTGATTTGCTTGCGCGGCTGCAGATTTCAGCCCATGTATATGTAGTCCATTTATACCGGCTGCCAGGCAGGAGCCTGGGCTGTAAGGCCTTAGGGCATGATGGTGGAAAGCAGAGGAAACCAGGAGAAGGAGCAAGGGACATATTTTGTCCCCAAGGCCACAGCCCCAGGGACCTGCCTCAGCATGGTGGCCTCCAGAGCATGAGGTTCAAGGGACATTTTATTTTTAAACCTTAACACAAAGCTGTTAGATTAGGGCAAAGACAGTCTAAATGGTTATAAGTGAGTATGTTAAGACAAAGTAATAGTGCATCTTTAAAAACTTACAATAGTATAAAAACACAAAATGTATATTTCACATATATTTTGCAAGTGATTGTGATCGAAGAAAAATGCAGGTGAGGCTCAGGATGTTTCCTATTAGTGTCTAAAGAACTTTTGCTGAATGGCATGGAATTTATTTATGATGGAACTAAAATATTCCACTTTTTGTGATAATATAATAAATAATAAATTATATAATAATTTATTATAATTCCAGTGTATAATAATAAATTAAATTCTTTGCTTACAAGAGTAGAACATTTCTTTTCTGAAAAAATTAAGGCTTTTGTATTTTTCAATTTAAATTTTTAGGAATATTTCTTTTCTATAGTAAATTTAAATCTTTCTCATCCACTCTTCCAGTTTTCATAAAATATTCCCTCAGCCCTTGGTGTGAAGAAAATGTGTGTTTTTAAATTCAGAAAAATATTCCAATTCTCTCTTTCTCTAAAGAAGCACAGATAACTTACTGTGTTTACAGATTTTGCTTTTTGGGGGGAGGTGTTTTGTGTTTCATAAAAAAAATAAAATTACTACTTGCCAACCCAATTCAGAGTTTTTTTCTTTAAATGTCCCTGATACTCGGTTTTGAATTTTAGCATGTAATACTTAGGTTTTGGTGTAACTGAACAAACACCAGGCACATCTAATGGCGTCCCCACCCAGCGCCCCTCAGCTCCAACCTACGTTTGCTTTTAGGATGGGAAGATATTTTCCCATCACAAACTGGATGCTTTCGAAGTTGTTTAATGACACAAATACCCTTTCCAGCAATAAATCCTGAGCGCTGTGAGTTGGGGAAAACTGTCTGGGTCAGGCCACTTTCCCCATTTTCTTGGTCCTTCACAAAATGAGCTTGTCAGTACAGTCTGAAATGTAAGATTTGACATGCTCTTTGGGATTTTTGTTGTTGTTGTTGTTTAATGTATGACTTTTTTCCTGAGGACTTTCATTCTTAATCTTAGTTTGGATAAAACAGATGGAATCTTCTTCTGCACATCCATCTCACTTCTTAAAGCCTATTAGAAAGAAGTACTAGAGATATACCTTACATACTTAAACCAATTTTAGAGCCTGGCGTGGTGGCGCACGTTTGTAATCCCAGTACTTGGGAGGCTGAGACAGGAGGCTCATAGGTTCACGGCCAGCTACAGCAACTTAACAAGACCCTGTTTAAAAAAAATAGGGCTGGTGGTGGTGTAGCTCAGAGGTAGAATGTCCCAGGTTCAATCCCCAGTACTGCAAATAATAATATTGATAATAATAATAATAATAATAATAATAATAATTCTAAGTTAGAGATAAAAAAGAATTCCCTAATAATTCTCCATCACCTTCTATAAGACCAACCAACCAACAAACAAAAACAGCGGCATACGGGGGATAGAGGATTCAAATAATTCCCTTGAGCTGGGCGTGGTGATACAAACCTGTAATACCCCATACTTGGGAGATTGACCCAGGAGGATTGCAGGTTTGAGACTAGCTTCAGCAACTTAGCAAAACTCTCATCAATCTAGTGAGACCCTGTTTCAAAAATAAAAACTAAAAAGGGTTGAGGGTGTAGCTCAGAGTTAGAATGCCCCTGGGATCAATACCTGGTACCACACAATAATAATAATAATAATAATAATAATAATAATAATTCCCTTGTCTTGCATTGGGTCATGTAGAAATATAAAGTTTTAAGGAAAGGTCTTGTGAGTTACATATGTTCAGTTATTTTTGGTTGTATCCTTTAAAAAAAATGAGAAAAGTAGCTTACCTCCATTTTTGCACTCAGATAAAAATAAGTTACAGAATGACTTATAATAAACAGATAGGACAAGGTGACCCAGATTACTATTCAGAGTTTCCTAATATTTAAGTATAACATGTATTCCACAATACCTCTTACTCATGGGAAATGGAGAAACAAAATGAGCTTTTGAAATGGTAGGATTGTCTTTAGCCAGGAAACATAGTAGTGTAGATTAGCTTTTCTCTTTTAATGATGTCTAAAATGCATATAGAAAAGGGCATAAATCATAAGGATATAGCTTGCTAAACTTTGATTTAATGAGCATAGTTGATAGTCAGCCCTCTGAAACCCTTCCCCAAACTTCCTCATAATTATTACCTACCCTCACCCCCAATTCCCATATACAACATAACTCCTATTATGTATATTTATTCTGTCTTTATCAATGTGAATCCATAATGTCTGTTTTTGAATATTATATAATTTGAATCATATAACATGTGCTCCTGTATGTCTAGCTTTTTTTCTTCAACATATTTTCTAGCTTGATCCATCTTGTGAGATGTATCAGTTAATTTATTTTCATTGCTATATAGTAATTGATTGGATGAATATACTGTAATTCTGCATTGATTCTGCTGATGATGGTCATTTTAGATGCTTTGGAGTTTGGGGTAGTTATGAATGAAGCTCTTATTAATGTCTTGAGCATGTCTTCTAGGGGATGTAGTCACTAATTTCTGTTGGATATTGCTCACAAGTGTAATTGCTGGTCACAAAATATATGTTTTCCTTCTATATGTACAGCTAGTTTTTCAGAGTACCCATTCCCATCAGCAAAGTGTGAGATTTCTAGATTCACATCCTTGCCAGTAATTGGTATTGTCATTCCTTTTATTTTTCATTTTATTTGTTTTGCCTAGGATTTTTTTAGAATTTTATTGGTGCAATATAATTATACATCATAGTGAGATTCAGAGTGGTACATTCATATATGCACACAGTATCTCTTGGTGTGGTTCCCTCCTAACCCCATCCCACTACCCCCTGCCTTCCCTCCCTGTAAGGTTGTTAGTGATGCCTTCATGGATGGACATAATAATATCTGGTCCATCTCTTTCCTCAAGCCTCCTTTTTTTCCCTCGCCTCCTTCCCCCATGCCCCTCCACTCTTCTACTGGTCTCTCTCATTATCATGAACTCCTGTTTCTTTCCTAATTTCTTTCTAGCATCCACATATGAGAGAAAGCTTATGACTCTTGGCTTTCTGTGACTAGCTGATCTCACTTATAATATTCTTCAGTTCCATCCATTTGCCTGCAAATGACATAATTTTGTTCTTTATGGCTGAATACAACTCCATTCTATGTATATATAGCATTTTTACACTTTTATTAGTTCAGTGTGGTACAAACATACACACGCATGGCTCTTGGTTTACTTCTCTCCACATCCCACTACCCTACCACCCCCTCCTCCCTCCCCATACATGCTAGCGAAACCTGTAGTAATAATGTTATATATTGCCAGAGCATTATGTGAACTGTTTCCTTCCTCAATCCTCCTTTTCCCCTCCCCACCTCCATCCCCCAATCCCCGTCCATTATTCTACTGGTCTCTCCACATTTATCCAAAGTCCCTTATGTTTCCTGTTTACTCTCTAGCTTCCACATAGGAGAGAAAACATGACAACTCTTGACTTTCCGAGACTGGCTGATCTCACTTAGCATAATATTCTCTAGTTCCATCCGTTTTCCTGTAAATGACATAATTTTGTTCTTTATGGCTGAATAAAACACCATTGTGTGTATCTACCACATTTTCTGACTTTAGCAAGTGGGTGTTTAGATGCACTGTTTGTTGACATGGTGAAAAATGAAGCAGTTTTAAAAAATATATCAAGAGTGATTTGGGGATATTAAGTTAGAGTTGCCTATAATATATTCATGTGGGTGTGTTAGGTGGCAGTTGAATCACAATAGACCTAGTGTTCACAAGTCTGGGCTGAGATGTAAACTGGGGGTCATCAGACATAGATGGTATTTGAAGCCACTGGGATGGATGAGGCCACCAAAAGAAGTCATGGAATAAGAACAAAAGAGGGTTTAGGACTTAACCTTGAGAAACTTCAGCATTTATGGGTCAAGTAAATAAGATTGTCTAGGAGGGTCCAAAGATTAACAGGAAACCCAGGAGTATAGAGGACCATGGAAACCAAGCGAAGGGGATGCTTAAAAAAGAGCATGGACAACTGTACCTATGCTACTGAGAATTCTACTAAGAAGACAATCAAGAAGAACCCTTTGGGTTTTTACAAAATGGTGATCTCATCAAGAACAATTTCAGTGGAGTCTTACATATAGGAACCATCCAAGAGGGAATGAGAACTGAGCCCAGCATGTATGAAAAAGTCAAGAGCCTTGGCTGTTTAAATGGGGGTGAGAAATGTGGGTTCTAGCTAAAGGAACTATGGCGCAAGTAGACTCTTTGTTATTTGTTTTTTATTTTTTAATTTTTTGTGGTGCTGGGGATTGAGCCAGGGGCATTCTACCTCTAAGCTACACCCCCAGTCCTCTCTTATTTTTTCATTGGAAACAGGGTCTCACTAAGTTGCTGAGAGCCTCACTAAATTGCAGAGCCTGTCCTTGAATCTGTGATCTTCCTGTCTGGGCCTCCCAAGTACTAGGATTGCAGGCATATGCTACCACACCTGGCATTCTTTGTTATTTTTAAGATGAAAAAGCAGGAAATGCTTGATCCTGATGGAATGATCCAATGGAGGGGAAAAGTAGAAAATACAGGGAAGAGAGGCGAGCTGGAAAAGCAGATAATGAAAACACAAGTATGAATAAACTTGGCGTGTGGCGCAAGGGCCCTGAGACAGTTATCCACGGGGAGACGCTGAAGAAGTTTGAGCAGAGAGTTATTTGATTAGATTATTTTAATGTATAAAACATTCTGTCATTATAGATGATGAAGTTGGGGTCCCAATGAGTGGCTGAAAGTATAGAACCCAGTTAGGAGGCCATTGTGGGGATCTGCATGAGAGAGAGGCCGTGAGAAGGGTTGGAACACAGGGATAAACTCAGAAGGGTGCAGCGATTGGATGTGGAGAGGTAATCAAAGATGCCTCCCATGGTTTTGGATAAGATGACTGTGATGGTATTGGTGATGATTTTTTTTTAGGTTGATTTTCAGCAGAATGTCTTCAATTATGAATGAAGAATGTATGTTATGTACTTAATGATCGACAAAAACCAGAGAGAAATTTTGGTTTAGTTCCTCTGAGCTTTTTAAAGTTGGCAGAAATCAAATGGAAGACCTGTTTCCATAGTTTTGGGGGAATAATTTAAGTAAATCTCTTTGAAGGTAGGAAGTCTTAAGCATGGAAAGGAAAATCTCTCATTGGCCAGCCTTTTTTTTTTTTTCCCTAGAACTTACGTATTAGAATGTTGGATTTGAAGTATCTTGCTGCCTGTCATTTCTTACTGCTTATCTTGGGCTGCTAGCTTTCAAAATAGACTTGTGACTGTCAAGATCCTCATATTTTTTTCCTGCATTTCTCTAACCGGCAATAGCATGGTGGTCAGACTTTGCACAAGGATTTTTTTTTCCCCTGTTTTCTGGCTCGCCCCAGTTTCCCAGAACTAAGTTATTTTCTGTAACACATAAGGACCATATTCTCCAGACTTCCCAAAGTTGCCAGACCTCAGTGGACCTTTTTAAAAAGGTTCTACAATATCCTATTGTATTGTCTGGATTATCTCCAAATCCAGTTTTTAATTTCCTATTGGCTAAATTTTATTTTATTTTTTTTTCTTTAGGCCTTGTGCTCATCTCTTACTTAATGCTGGCTTCCCTCCTCTGCTGGGAGAGGGACCTTAATCTCTTTTGGGCCAGCCGCCATGCCATTTTAAAATTCCTTTGGGCAGCTGTTCAGCGGGTTTAACATCTTTCACTTCTACTTCTTGGCTGGGTTTCACTGTCTCCTGGTCAGCCTCGCTTGCTTTCAGGGAAGAATGGAAGTGCTGCATTTCCCCTGAGCAGGAACCCTACATCCCTTCCAGTGTAAGGCCCTTCTTTGTATTTGTTTTTCTAAGATTTTGGCACCAAATATTTAACCAATTGCAGTTGGTTAGGAAGCTCTTGGCTGAAGCAGTGGGTCGTTTCCGTTTAATAAAGAGACCCGAGAGCTCCAGTGCTAGATGGGATCCTGGGTCTTCCCAAGGCTGGCACACACACCATTGGCGCCTTATGTGCTTTCTTCCAAAGGTCTCATAGAAATACATTTTCTTTGGAGCCTGCCACACCTCTGGTATTTTTTATTTCAAGAAGGATGATGCTTCTTGCTTTCATGACGAAGATGCTGAGGTCTTGTTTAAGGATAAGAGGAGGGTATTTGACTAAAATGCAAGTCAGTAAATGACAAGGCAGTGAGTTCTGATGTCCATCTTTGTAGTGAAGAGACTCCAGGGTGGTTGTTGGGCTCATAATGCAGTTTGTTCTATGCAAGGAGCAACCTTGCATAACTATTACTATGGTCAGAAGCAAGTGGGCATGTTAGATAGGGCCAGAAACTTGGTTTCAGAAGATTGTTCCTTGAGGAGACTTGTTTTAGTCAGCTTTTTCATGACTGTTACCAAAATACCTGATAAGCACAACCTAGAGGAAGAAATGTTTATTTGGCTTATTTATTTGGCTCATAGTTTTAGAGATTTCAGTCCACAGTTGGCTGGCTCCAAGGCAGAAACCACTGAGCAGCAGAGCTATAGGGCAGGACAGAGGAAAAACCACTTTCACCTCATGGCAGTGAGGAAGCAGAGCAAGAGAGAGAAGGGGGCCTGGGACAGATACCGTCCCCAATGCCATGCCCCTCGTGATCCACCTCCTCCAGCCATGTCCCACCTCCGAACCTGGCTGTGTTGCCTAATACACGAGCTTCTCGGGGGGATATTTTATATCCCAACCATAACAACACTATTCCTTTGTCAACTCTGCCTCTAACTGATTGTGTCACCTTGATGCAGGTCACTTCCCCTTTTTAGGCCTCAGTTTTCTGGGTTTTAAAATAAAGAGAATGAAGCCGGGCGTGGTGGCGCATGCTTGTAATACCAGTACTTGGGAGGCTGAGACCCGAGGATCCAGGTTCGCAGCCATCCTCAACTACTTAGTGAGGCCCTCAGCAACTTAGTGAGACCCGGATTCAAAATAAAGAATAAAAAATAGGGCCGGGGGTGTAGCTTGGAGGTAGAATGCCCCTGGGTTCAATCCCCAATACCGCAAATAAATAAATAAATAAATAAGTAAATAAACAAATAAAATAAAGAGAATGAACTGGATAATCCTGGAGTTCCCTTTAAGTCGAGATGGACCACATGATTCATCTAAGAATATTCTGACAACAGGAAGGCTGTTTCTTCCCAACCATGCAGTAGCTATGGAAAGTGTCTTCTAAATAATCCATTACCAAAAATGACACTCCAGTCTCACCCCCATCCACCTCTCTAGAGTTTCCTGGCAGCAGAAGGAAGTCTCATTAGTGAGCATCTTCCTCTAATAGGCAAATATGTCCACTCGGAATTAGAGAGAAGAAAATCAGTAAAACAAAGATAGATGTTAAAAAACGGAGAAGAAAATGAAGCACTTCTGTAAATTTTTAAACAACTGAAGAATGTGTCTGAAGAAGACCAAACCACTTTGCTAACAGACACAAATACACCTTTCTCATGATACACATAGACTTTTATGAATATAATATTGGAAAACTAATTGAAACATTGATGTTTGTTATGAATTTCATTGTCAAGGTCTTTGAGCGTAGTTTTAACTTTTTAGCCAGTAAACAAGGTTTACCTATCTCATCCACTTTAAAAAATTATACCTCTTTTCCATACTTTTTAAAAAATATATTTTTATTGGTGCATTGTAATCACACATCATTTTATGGTTTAGTGTGATAGAAACGCATGTACTCAGCACCCAGTGCACTTCCCTCCAGATCCCTCCCCATTCATAATATTGAAATTGGTATTGATAGCTTCATATATATATATATATATATATATATATATATATATATGATTGTTTGAATTTTCCATAATTTTTTCTAATTTAATAGCTTACCTAAGTGAGGGGATTACCCCAAGTGTTTGGCCTTAACCTTTATTCAAGAATTGGGGGTGTATGGTTGCAGTTCTGTCCTAGTATGCAGAATCCCTGATAATAGTTGGTAGGTTTTGAAAAACTTTTAGTTCATTGAGAAAGTGTATTAAGTAAAAAAACATATGGACAACCAATGTGTTGATCTACAAAACAGGTAAATAGGTAAGACCCTCAAAAGTGTGAACTTTCCAGTCATTAACAACATTGCTCCTTTTAAAATGAACTACTGTCAGTTCTAATCACCCAGGCTGTGTTCTTTTTCTCTAACGCCTAAGTAATTTGGTATTGGGGGATTCACATCAGCAATCCACTATCCTTGCTCTGTGTAATTCTTTCTTGACTTCGTTTCCATTGAGAGATCAACATTTTTATCTGCCTTTTCCAATAATATATAAATAGCAGACACTTGCATGAGAAATCAGTGATTCCTGTGATAATATACTTTGTCTGGTTGACAACTGGGAGATTGCTAGACAATCACTCCAATAGATCACTAATCTGTTGGGTAGTTTTTCTGGTCATAATACATAATACATAATACATGGCTGTTACAGACCCCTGAGCAAAATTGCTTTGGTGGTTTTAACCTTAAGCAAAAATAAATAAATAAATAAATAAATAAAATAAAATAAAAATAAATCATATGCTATTTAGATAACAATATTCCAAATTCAGCTTTAGCAAAACAGAATGGCTTTCACTTGTCCACACTAGCAGTGGAAAAATATTTCAGAGAACTCACATCCTCAAAGAAAATTCTAATGAAATAATTTTTTTGTAGTACGAATGTAGCACTTTATTAGATAGATTATTATATAAAAATCAATTTGCATTTTATTATTATTTTTTTTGGCGGTACCGGGGATTGAACCCAGGGTCATTCTGCCTCTGGGCTATACCCCCAGCCCTATTTTTTTATTCTTTATTTTGAAACAGGGTCTCACTAAGTTGTGGAGGTCCTCACTAAGTAGCTGAGGCTGGCTGCGAACCCAGATCCTCCAGTCTCAGCCTCCCAAGTACTGGGATTACAAGCATGCGCCACCACGCCCGGCAAATAATTTTTTTTTATATAGGTCATTAGAAAAGTGAAACAAATGTTGTCCTCTTATTAAGCTATTACCTCACCTCATTGTTGAAAACATTAAACTGCAAAGAATTACATTATATCATTTTTATAAAATATTAGTTGTGGAAGAGCTAGAGTCCAGCAAGCATTTCACATTATTTTTTCCTATTCATTCAATTCCAAAGTATTGCTCATCTAAACTCTCAGTTAATCACTGTTACAGTAAATCTGAGCCTGCAAGGCGCCCAGTAATTCATAACCAGCTCGGGGCTTGTTCACCTTCAGGTCAGTTACTCAGTTCCTGTGCTGGTGAACAGTAATGAGAAATCATTGTCGGCTACAATGGCATAGAATTAATAAAAAAAAAAGCAAGAGATTTCACTTTAAAAATCTGGACTGGAAAGCTGGCCAATTTCTAGTAGCTACCATCCTACCCTCCTCCCAATTTATTTTAGAGAAACGGGTTGCTGATGTGGGTTCCTCAAAGGTTCCCATCCCCAAAGTAGCCCTGATAAGTGTAGTGATAGCACAGAATGTTCTGGGAGCAGAGGGGAGGGGCCCTGAAATCTATTTGGGGTAGCTAGGGAGGTGTCACAAAAGAGTTGTCTCTTGGGCTGACTGCAGAGGGCCAGGAGGAACTTTTGAACAAATCCAGGTTTGGGAGGGAGTGGAGAAAGGAGTGTGCACCAAGTCATTGAGAAATTAAAGAGCTCTCCCACACTGGTAGGGCTGGTGTGCAAGTCGGGAAGGAGGTTCTCTGAGTGCTGGGACAGGACGGGTAGCCAGGAGCCAGATGAGGAAAGGGGCTCTACTGAGGAAGGCTGTGTTGTTTCTCTAGGCGAGAAGAGATGCTGAGTGTTCTGAGCAAGGGAGTGACATGGATGGGTTTGCACATTGGGAAGAGCATATTGGCAGCAGTTAGGTGGATAATGGATTAGAGGCAAGATTGGAGATAGGGATGCCAATTACAAGTATGGGGAGTATTGGGAAAGGGCATGATAAGGAGGAATGAAGAGTTGGGAAAAGGGAAAGATGACATCAGGATTCCTGGCTTGAGTGAATGGTTGGGTTCACTGATGGAGACAATATAGGAGAAGTGAAGGGGAAGTGAGGAGGAGGGGGATGATAATAAGTTCATTTATTATGGACATGTCCAATAGGTGTTAGATAAATGGTTCTAAAGGACAGAGAACACACCTTGAGAGCGAATGGGACGTCATCAGAATTGAAGTGGTAACGGAAGCACCACTGAGTCTCCAGCCCTCAGCACCTGTGGTTCAAAGAATACCATACCCTCTCTGACAAATGCCCATTTCAAGAAGTCTAAAGTTAGCAGTGACCTATATTAAGTGATTAGGTGACATAATAGAGTTCCTCCTCATGATTGTGATCAGCAAATTAGTTATAATCCCAGCCACATGCTGATGTTCAAAATCAATCAGGTCAAATTTATTGAATATCTTCTTTGTATCAGATGGTAGGAGAGAGAACCATTTGTTTTAAATACTGAGTTAAATACTGAGTTTTCAGTTCAAGTTAGGGAGGTGAGATAGAAGCAAAAAGAGAAGAATGGAACAGAGAGAAATTTCTCATTAAGAACAGGAAGTGGGGTTTAGTAGGAGACAGTGAATCCAGCCTTAAGCTTGATCAAGTTTAACATTAAAGCAGAAGATCAAATAGAAATAAAAATAAGAAATGTACTTGGGAGAAGGATCCTGGCTGAGGGCGAAGATTTGGGACTCATCCCAAGGATTGTGGTCATTGAAGTTGAGAGCCTGGGAGGGTGGAGAGAGGAGCGCTGGGCAGTAAGCAGATCCCGGGGGCCTGAGCCCTGGCCGACACCCCCTGCAGGCTGCGAAAAGCCAGGAGCAAGCCAAAGTGGCTGAAGGTGGAACAAGAATAATATTAATATTCTGTTCTTGAACATGAGAAGAAAGTGTTCAAGGACTGGGTGTTCACTGGGCTTTAGAGGTCAATGGTGCTAACTGGAAAATGATCAATAGGTTTAATGATTTGGTCATGGGTGCCTTTTCTCAGAGCAGTTTCAGTGGGATGAAGAGATAGGGAGTGAGACTGGAGGTCACTGAGGAAGGGTAGGAAGAGGATAAGTAATGATGATAATCGTTGACATGTATTGGATGCCTCCTATGTTTCCAAACAAAATAAGTTTCATGTTATTTTGTTTAATCCTTACAGTAATTGTAAGAACATGTCAATATTATTATTATTGTGTATCATTACTTTTATTTCTGTATTACAGAGAAATTGTATAGTCAGCCCTTTATATTCATGACTTTTGCATCTGTAGGTGCAACCGATCTTGGATCAAAATTTTTTTTTTTTTTTTTGCGGTACCGGGGATGGAACCCAGGG
>PVJS01005016.1:39009-66269 GCA_004027185.1 Glis glis
TATTTTTTTTATACTTTATTTTGAAACCGGGTCTCACGAAGTTGCAAAGGGCCTCACTAAGTAGAGAGAGAGAGAGAGAGTGAGAGAGAGACAGGGAGAGAGAGAACTGAGGCTGGCCGCAAACCCGGATCCTCCGGTCTCCGCCTCCCAAAGTACTAGGATTACAAGCGTGCGCCACCACGCCCGGCTCAAAAATATTTTTAAGAAATTACATCTGTACTGAACATATATAGACTTTTGTCTTGTCACTACTTCCTAAACAATACAACAAGTGTTTACATAGCAGTTACACTGAATTGGGTATTGTAAGTAATTTAGGGATGATTTAAAGTATAGGGGAGGGGGTGGGATGTAGCTCAGAGCAGAGCATTTGCCTAGTATGCACAAGGCCCTAGCTTGATTTAAAAAAAAAGTCTTAAAAAGAATGTGGGAGGATTACATAGGTAGTATACAAATACTATCTATTTTGCATAAGAGAATTGAGCATCCTTGGATTTTGGAACCAAGCTCCCACAGATACTAAGGAATGACTGTATTGAGAAATAAAGACAATGAATGTGGGTGGTTCTGTTGAGACATTTTGTGGTGATGGAATTTTAATAAAGCACAGTAGGCAAAGACATAACCAAGTGAAAAGTTTTTCAAGTGATGTTAACATTTTTTAAGACAGTGAGGAAAGGAACCAGGAGAGGAATATTTGAAGATGGTGCAGAAGGACACACAGGTGGGACTAGAGACCAGAGACAAGTCATGATGGGAGAAGGTGCCCGGCCTGGAAAGCAGAAGGGACAATTTCCTAAGTTGAAAAAATTAAGAAAACTTTGTTGTAGTAGCTCACATTTTGCAATTTAAAAGTGAGACAGTCTGAATTTATGTTTGATAACGTCAGTGTTGGAAAACGAGGATGGGAAATCAGACAGCTGCTGAAAAAATATTAGAAATATCTTCTTTTTCTTCCAGAAAATTTCTTCAACTCAGCTTAAAAACTTTGAAAGAGAGAAGCCCAATTTACCTCCTCCAAGAATAAATTCTGTCATGTGAAATTTAACTTGTCATTTTCTTTATCATTTGTTACCTGATTTCATACTTAAACATAAAAGTAAAATCTTTTTCACATATATTTGCATTTTCTTAATTATTTCTCTTAAAAATATGTATTTTGGGGTCTAAGTTCAGAGGCTAAGTTCAATTGGAAGTGTGCAATGTGACTGTAAACAAGGAGAATGGGCAGGAAAAAAAGTGTGAACAAAATTAGTAACTCTAAGGAAAGAGCTCCATCTAAAAATCCATTGTAGCTTTATAATTGAGATACTTCTTGTATGAGAACATTTTTATTAATGAGGAAAAAAAAACACAGGGTCACTATCGTCAAGTTAAGAGAGGACAGAAGGAACTCCCAAGTCAGCTCTCATTTGCAACAGCATTTACATTTAGGACCTTGAGTGGCTATAAACTGGTGACACAGAAACTTTTCTTGTAACTAAGACCTGCTGGTTATTCTGCTGAATTCACCCAAAACTCTCTTGACTTCATTGGAACGTGGTGTAGACACAGTCAAGCTTATCTATAGGGTAGAGTAAACTGTTGCTTCTTCCCACCCACAACTCTGCGCATAAAACTATTATTAGTGTTTACGGCATCCCTCCAAAAAATGACTATATTTTCACATATTTTCCCTGTAGGAATGTAACTCTCCTTGGAAATTTAGAGTTGAAAACATTTAGGATACATTGGCTATGGCAATTGTGGCAGCCATTCCGACTTGAAAACATTTCCTGAGGAAAAGTAAATGTTTTCTCATAGAACCCACCATTTTGGCTATTCAACCCTTTTCATCAAAACATTTTATTAATATGTAAAATGTTTGAAAAGATCTTTCTGTGTAAACATGATCATTCCATTCTCATTGGGTGTGTTGAGTGCCTCTGTTTATCCATTAATGTCTGGTGTTCGTCAGCCTGTGTTTGTGTCTGATGTTAAATGTCTTTTTTGCAGATATTGATGAATGTGTAAACAACACTGTGTGTGACAGTCACGGGTTTTGTGACAATACAGCTGGCTCCTTCCGCTGCCTCTGTTATCAGGGCTTTCAAGCCCCACAGGATGGGCAAGGGTGTGTGGGTGAGTTTTTAGAATTTTTTCCCATATGTCCCTTTTGAAAAGCAATCAAAGGTATCAACAATAGGAGACTTTGAGCAGGAAACAGAATTTCATCAGAATTTGCTTTTATGATATCATTTGAGATGGTATAAATCATTAACAAGTACAGAAGTGCAACTTTAAATTGAAATACATTTTTAAAAGGACATCTGTTTAAACCCTTAGCTGAGTGTGCAGCGCTCTGTAGATCCTCTTGCACAGGAAATAGAGTCTGCCGTGTGGTATAGCCTGTCTGTCTTGGAAGTGCACCTCCTCCGGCAGCGCGGCTAAGGAAAAGCATTGGCAGGAGCTTCGGCTTCCAGGAATGACACCAGCAAAGTGATTTGGGTTGCACAACTTTATTTCTTCAGTGCGTTCTGGGACTGATGAAGCGGGAGAGAATCTTGAAGGCCATCAGATGTCCTAGAATACAACCCAACTCATTCTGGTAGAGAAGAAGAGGCTTTGCATTTCATTTTCTGATCAGCTGTGATTTCTTCAAATCAAATCCGTTACAAAACACACTTGCAATGAGAGCAATTTTGTGGGAAAGAAAGGTTATAAAATCTAAAGTGTCACAGATAACCAGGCTTTTTCTTTATTCTTCTTAATAGAGAAAAACAGCCATGCTGACTACAGGGCAGATGGCACTGGAGGTGAAGTCAGTAACTCATTGGTTTGGAATTTTGCAAGTAGAGCATTAGTTCATTTACCATCCAGACAAAACTGGGAAAACAAAACTGCCCAGAGGGTTAATGATACTGCTTCAAGAGTGGTTACTTCTCTGGGATTAATTGTGGAATTCAGTTAATTCCCAATCACAGAAATTATTTTCAGAGTAGTAATGTGGTTTCGAGCATAAATATCAGCTGGTCAAAACTACATATAATTATTCAAGAATTACTCACAAGAAGATGTAGCTATTTAATAATATAGCTGGGACTGTCCTAATCTATACCACCAACTCCCGCTTCAGTCCCCTTCCCACTGAAATACAAGAGAAACATTGTCTGACACGTGCTTGTATCTTGATTCAGTGCATCCTGTGACTTGGGCTCTGCTCATCCTCTTAGCTTCGCCACTGGCTTTGTCAACTTTTACGTTCCAGCAACATCACACTGCTTGTGTTGCTCATGTCACTGTGCAGTTACTTGGCTGTCAATTGCTCCTCCTGCTGGGAATCTTTCCCACCTCCCAGCCTAAGCCCCTATCCATCCCACTCATTCTTGAAGACTGACGTGAGGTGCCCGCTCCAGATGCCGCCCTGCTCCTTCCCTTGCTCTCAAGCTGAGCTGCGTCTCCCCTCCTGCGTCCACACCTTCATCAAACTCTATTATAGTACTTAAAACCTTTGTGCAAGTAATTTAGTCATGTGTGTGGTGCCTATAGCTCTCTTCCCCAAGGCTACAACCTCCATGTGATTGGGAACTTTCTCTCCCCCTTCCTCCCCTTGGCTGGGTACTAGGGTTGACCTATCATAAGTACTCAGTCGACTTTGTTGAACTATTAATGGTTGAAATATCACATGCTGACTCCACATAGCCCTGGAGCCCCTCCCTGGTTCTTGTTCATTCCAACCAGCCAGAGGAGCACACTGACCCATGTTGACATTTCAGTTTGGCACACAAAACACACCCTTAGAGAAGGAATATCTGTTGTTATTTTGGTGACCTCAACAAATCTCATTTTGTCTTCTTGCTACTATTCTTTCAAAAATATTAACTGAGAATTGGGGATGTAATTCAGTGGTAGAATGCTTGTATGTCATGGGTTCAATCCTTAGTACCCGCCCACACACATACATACACACACATACTTATAACTGAGCACCTATTATATGCACTTCACCATACTGGGTGTTGTGTAGCATTTCACAGATGAGTCAGCGTGAAGCCAGTCTTTGGCTGTGCTGTTTCCTCTGTTGGGACCC
Organism: Glis glis; assembly: GCA_004027185.1. Lineage (NCBI taxonomy): Eukaryota > Metazoa > Chordata > Mammalia > Rodentia > Gliridae > Glis > Glis glis. The sequence continues at coordinate 43,079 of PVJS01005016.1, forward strand.
TACTCATCCAGCCCCCTCATTATCACCTACTCATTCTTGTGATCTGTAAATGTCAGCGGGTCAAAAACACATATAATTATTCAAGAATTGCTCACAAGAAGACATAGAAATTTAATAAAACAGTTCAGACTATCCTAATCCCTACTCCCAACTCCCACATTAGTCCTCTTCCCATCAAAGCACAAGAGATAAAAATTATCTGATATTTGCTTATATTTTGACTCAATGGGTCCTGTGATTGGGGCTCTACTTATTTTTTGCTTTACCACTTCCCCAATGTTATTTCTCTACTCCCCCATGCCTGCATGAAAGGCCCTCTGTCCCACGCTTCCACAGAGCTCTGTACTTTTCATTCATTCCTGACACTCACCAAGATTTTCTCACTGATTCCCTGACTGAGGGCAGGGGTTGGGCTCATCGCTGTTCCCTCACATATGGGCCGCACCGGCCTGGCCCATATAAGTAAGTAGGAAATATTTCTTGATTAAATGAACAGTCTGATGGGAGAGATCTCAATAGCCATGTAAATAAGAGGAGTTGGAAAGTAGAAAGTTTCATGTGACATTTACCTAAAATTGATAAATGTGAACTGGCAAATTTCTAAAGTCAACTTTTCTGGTCTAAATTATGACTGTCTGTGTTGATTAAATACTCCAGTTCTGCTTTACTTTATGTTTCCCTGTCTTTTTGTAAGTGAAACTCAGCTCATTGGGTTTATATCTGTTTATATACCAAGTGAATGGGAAACTGAGGTAATTATCCATGTAAGTCAATTATCCATCCTTTTGTCCAGTAAACTGGGAATCAAGGTGAAAACAGGATTTTTGTTTCCCTGAACAAGTTAAATAATTGCTTACATTTTTAACTGTGTGCAAACCATCTCAGAGTGTGCTCATGAAAGCTGATATTTGTACGTGTTTAAGGTATAAGACTCATGAGCATTTCAGATGTCAAGTCAGGTGCTTTGAAGCACAGTCATTAATAAACTTTTTAGGAGAAGAAAAAGTAAAAAGTACTATTGGGTGAGCTCAAATGTACAATTAGCCTTTCTTTAGGGCTGTGTACTTGCACAGTGTCAAATAAATCATATCATCAGTGAGATACTTCACCTGTGTTTTAATTATATATATTTAAGTACAGAAGAAACATCCAACAATTATAGAAATTACACTGAGGACATCCACAGAATTTGAACAGGCGTAGTGAAGTCACTGGTTGGTTAGTGGACCAATTTGGTTCACATGAATGAATGATGAATCGACCCCCAATGAATATTAATAGCAGTCTTGACCTTACAACCCCAAATCTAATGTTAATTTATGGACTTTGGGTTGCTAGAGAGCTGTATTTTCAGACACTTAAGTAGGTTTTTAAAGTTTTCAAATGAAGTTAAAGATTCTAGAGTTGCCGAAGTGCCTGTGCTTCTAATTTTTCTTTGAATTAAGAACTGAGAGTAGAGTGTTGGGTCATTTATGACTTGGATATGTTGAAAGTCAAGCAAGACAAAACTTTGCTTTGTTTTCAGTCCTTCCATCCAGACCAAATCGTACATCTCTGCCTTCAGATCCCCTTTGCTAAAGAGCAGAAGGGGTTCCGTTGCTCCCTGGAGGTCGCCCCATTTCCAGAAGACACTCCTGACCTTGGCACAGCTGGTAAAATACAGAGCTGTTGGGAACAAGGCACGTGTCTGACTTGATCTGTGCTCCCTTTTCCAGATGTGAACGAGTGTGAACTGCTCAGTGGCGTGTGTGGCGAAGCCTTTTGTGAAAACGTGGAAGGGTCCTTCCTGTGTGTGTGTGCTGACGAAAGCCAGGAATACAGCCCCATGACTGGGCAGTGCCGCTCCCGGGCCTCCGGAGGTAAGTCCCAGGGCCACCGTGCCTGCAGGGGATGGAGGGCTCCTCTCAGGACCCGGACTTATGTGGGCTTAGGTTAAACACTCTGGGAGTGAGGTAAGAAATAGCCAAATGTCCTGGCACAATCCTGCTTCTGGAAGCTTCCATGTTTATCCCATCCCTGCCTTATCAGTGGAAATAGGATGTGGATGATGACTGTCTGGGCTTGGTGGCTTCTCAAATGCTTTCCAACTCCAGAGACATCGTGGGCAGAGTAAAGGATCCAAAATGATGAGAACATTTGCCGGGGATTGCCTCAAACTCAGAGAGCTATCGACGAGGGTTTAATATGGCATCGTCTCATTAAGTTGCATAATCCTCCTTTCTTGGCCCTTAGGGAAATGTATTTTGACACTTTTCTAAATTAAAAGCAACATATAGGCCTCTCAGGATCCACAAAGACTTCCACTTGGAATCCTTGAGGCGATTTTCCAGAACTCAGCCTAGAGAGTTGCCATGTTTGCATTCGTTTAAAATTTGATTTAGGCTGTATCGTCACTGCCCAAATTGAAATGGAGAGCTGACAGATTTCCAGATAAATTAATCAACTTCCAGATCACAGATCACCCTTTTAGTTTGTGCCATGTGGCTATAACTTGGTTGTATTTTAAGAAAAGCAAAAGACCAAATGGTCCTTTGAGAGCCAAATAAAATGAAACATAGACCATTTTACTTTCTTACTAAATATCAGTCAATTTTATCCATGCTTCTATGATAGCTTTTGCCGTTTCTCCATAGGGGATACTTGTTCTGTGTAAAATAACTATTGCAAGTCATGGGGAATAAAATAAAAAAATATTTTCATCCATATATTTTTCTCAATTATTAAATAAATATAGAAAGGCAAGGAGTGCAGAATTTGAATGAACAAACTAATTCAAATGCATTTCAAATGCATTGTCAGTGAAGGGGAAGAGGCAGGTTATTATTGAGGCAGGGTTGCTGATCATTCAGGTGGCCAACACTGTGCTCATATGCCACAAAGAAAAGGCTTTTTATCTTAGTTATACCTATAATAGCAAAAAACAAAAGTCTGATTGTCCTGAAGTAACTGCCCAAGTTAAGTTGCTGCCTGTCCCTTATTTGTCCTTGGTTCCATAGAGCAGCACCTCCACTCACAGTGTTATTTTGAATGAATGAATGAACTCGTCGATCATAATGTTGTATAGTCATTAATCTATATGAAAATTAGTTGTGATAAAGACAAATGCATATGATACTATGTTAAGTGAAAAAAGCAAGATATTCCAATGATCATACTCTGCAGAAAGAGGGAGGGATAGAATACATAAAAAGATACTTGTAGGACTTCATGGAACTTTTGGGTTCTTTCCTTTATTCTTCAAATTTTCTGCACTTCTTTAGATGGGAGGACAGTGTTCTGGTCCACTCACCTCTTTCTAGCTGTGTAAGCTCAGGCATTTTAACATCTATGAGATTTGCTTCCTCACCTGTAAAATAGAAAAGTTTTATCTACTTCACAGATTTTTATAAATTTTAAATGAAATCACATATGTAAAGTCATTTGTTAATGGCAGAATATAGTATAAAGTACCTAGTAACCCATATCTCAGACCCATAAGGAATATCTGTTTCTCATGTTTTTATGGTTTTTTCTGAAGTGGTAGATCTTTATACTACAATTATTTTTGCTAGAATGTTTTAATAACATCAAAAACTGGTCCATCCAGGTCACCTAGCTTCAGTTGGAGTACGTATCTGGAACCCTGAAGTTTGTTCACTCCTTTTTTTCAGAGATTAGTAATGCCTTTGTAGGATCATGAGACAATCTGAACCATTTTTGCCGACCTGGACTAGCTGACTGTAAACTGCACTATATTGCTTCTTAAAACTTTACGACAACTCTTCTTGTCAGCCTTGCTCTTCATCTCCCCTTTTTGAGTTTTCCTATAACCAAGTTCCTAACACCTGTTTTGCCCTTTGTCTCCCTTAGCCTTGTTGCCTCTCACTGGCTGTATCTCTCTCTGGAATGTTCTTCCAGTCAGAGTTCACTAAGTGAACTCTGCTTTCTCAGAGAACATAATCTTGAATACCTTGCTTCACAAAGCCTTTCCGATAATAAATACATAATCTCTCCTTTCTCTTCATATATATATATTCCTTACATTTCCGGATAGTTGCATATTATTACCACATTTCCCTTTTTGCTAAATATACATGCCCAATTTTTTTATTGGTCCATGTCAATATGATATGATTCAACCAATAACTGGTTAAGATTACCAATTAGTATAGTTTTTGGCAACTTTGACTTCTGCCAAAGCTCCATTTGTATAGTTCTTGGCAAACTTTGGTTATATGGAGTCTTCAGGACTATCTTTGACAGTCACCATTTTAAGCAATTCCCTAGTAGTACGCAGAGAGATTGAGTTTAGCCATGAACTGCAGCAAAAACCTTCTCCCAGTACTTGGGAGGCTGAGACAGGAGGATCCAGGTTAGCAGCCAGCCTCAGCTACTTAGTGAGGCCCTCTGCAACTTAGCAAGACCCTGTTTCAAAATAAAGAATTAAAAATAGGGCCGGGGGTGTAGCTCAGAGGTAAAATGCCCCTGGGTTCAATCCCCAGGGATTGAACTTAATTAGACTTAATTAGAACCAATACTTGATCAGTTATTTGAATAAGTGATTAAAACTAGAAATCATAAAAAGGACAATATATCTTTTAAATTTTTAATTTTTAACTTAAAGCATAAAAATATATATTCATTCACCATTTTTTGAAGAAGGGCCAAGGTCTTTGTTTGAGCAGTTCACTCTTGAAGTTCTGCATGACTTGTCTTGCATGAACCCATCATCTGCACTGCCTACTTGAAAGAGAGTAAGAATTTAAAGGCCTTTACAAAAGCAAATGAGTGCAAATCTCTCTAGATTTTTATTTTCCAAAGTTCTATACCATTTTCTTATCCACACCTAATTTGGTAGTAGTCTTTTTACTAAATCAACTCTAGTCTTTCTAACTCACTTTCTCTAGAAACAAATCTTGTATTCATATTTATATTATATTGATTTACATACTATTTAATTAAATTGTGTAAGTACACTAATCAGTACTGAATGTTTGAGAGTTAACATCATTGGATGTTGCTTGGCATACTGCTCAGCCTGTAGGAGCAGAAGTGTGTGGACTATGTAAGAATAGTCCCCTGGCTGTCAGCATCCTACCTGCCATGAGTGCCCATCAGGATCTTTTACAGAGGGCAAAAAAAAGGTCATTGAGCCTAGCATGTTGGGTAAACAGAGGCCAGCTGAAAAAGTCTGTACCATATCCCACTCAAAGAATTTACTGTTGCACAGAATAAATTTTGTACCAAATTCCAACAAAAGTGTTTAACGAGGATTCAAATTAGCTTTGTTATAGACACAACCTATCCTTCAGATCCTATCCTTCCTGAAAAGTAACTAGAAAAGGGAAGATAAATTTGCAGTGTAATCTGTAGCATTTTGACTCAGCTGTGCAATTTCCCCAGGAAGATCCACATTCCAACAATGAGCAATAGCAAAATAATCTGATGTCTCATCATACCGAGAACAGAATGGGACTGAGGGATGGGCTGTCAGGAAGGCGGATTTCAAATAACTCTGCAGAAGAGCTTTCCAATAACTAGCCAGAGCTAGTCAGCAACTAGCTGTCTCATGAAACACTGGGCCTTTCCCCTGTAGGGATCTAAGAACAGGTGGAGATTCCACTGGCAGAAGGGTACCCACCTCCAGCAGGATTTTGTCCCCGATGGCCTTTAAGGTGCTTTTGAACTCTAAGATCCTAGGATTTTTATTTCTAAACTACTTCTTGGCTCTCACATAAAATATATTTTTTTTTTCGGTCCAGTCTAATGTTTTTCACTGCTTGGGCCTTCGGCCATTAATTTATATCGCTGTGCATTGCCTAGAAGAATCTGAAACAGAAATAACTGAAAAATGTCCATACCAGGCTATTCATCACCTTTAAGAGGATATGGATATGAAATATAGTCTGATGCCTTTATTTCCTTAGTGCCTGTGATAATTGCTCAATAAAAACTTTATGTCTTTGGGCACTCTCAAGGAAGCAGTAAATATTTAGTCTTGGCAACCTCAGCCTTTAAACCTGACCCACAGAACGCTGCTCTCTCCCATGATTGGTGGACAGAGGAGATTCTGTGGTAGCCGCGAAATCTTACTCTTAAAGCAGAAGGTACAATGAAAAGAATATAATGAAAAAGATATGCCTTATAATCAGTGCAGGTGTTCTCCAGTTTAAGAAAAGCAAATAAACAAAGTTGGAAATTATAAAGTATTATTAGACTGGGACTATTATTTGTCTTAAAAAGTAATTGTTCAGTGAACACAAAGGCTTATTGTAAGGTTTCTCTAAATGCCCGTTTTCTCTAGTTCCCTTGAGCACTTATTCTCACATCATGAGCCCGATGCTGGACTTCCGCATTTAGAAAACACTTCAGGGGTTTGCCAGCCTCGCTTTATTATTTATAGGTAAAGTGACTCCGGTCCAGACTGAAGTTCTAAATGTTATTCTCAGGGTCATACAGTGAATGCATGGCAGAATTGATACAGGAATCCAACTTGGGAATTTCGCTTTGTTATTGTCTTCTCAGAGTTGAGGACCCCAGGACAACAAATATTTCTGTCTTGGTAGCATTCTCGCTGCTATAATCTAAAAGACCTACCATGCTACTTAGACGAAAGAAAGTTTACTTGCTCACAGTTTCCTTGGAAATTCTGGGTTCAGTCCATGTGAGGCTGGCTTCTGGATCTCAGGGCATGGCAGCAGGAAACAGAGAGGGAGAGCACAAGGGCTGTGCTCCTCACATTGTGGAGGCTGGAAGCAGAGAGAGCGCTTCCTCCTGTGTGCAAGCAAGGGGAGGAGGAGCCATGTATAATCCCCAAGGCCAAACCCCCAGGGACCCACCTTCTCCAGCCACGCCCTGCCTGCCTAGGCCACCACCCAGATAACCTACTGATGAGATTACAGCCCTCACGACTCAATTACATCAACTCCAAACACCAATTTATGAGCTCTTCAGGGGACATTCTATATCCAGCTATAACAGCCTCTAAAATTTGACTTCCTTTTCACTTTTTTCCCCATTACTAAAACAATACACATTCAAGCCAGGTATAATGGTACACACCTGTAATGCCAGTACTTGGGAGGCTGAAACAGGAGGACTGCAGGTTCGAGACCAGTCTCAACAATTTTGTGAGACTCTCAGCAACCTAGCGAGACCCTGTCTCAAAACAAAACTTAAATTAAAAAAAAAAAGAACTGCGCGTAGTGGCGCACGCTTGTAATCCCAGTACTTGGGAGGCTGAGACCAGAGGATCCGGGTTCACAGCCAGCCTCAGCTACTTAGTGAGACCCTCCACAACTTGGTGAGACCCTGTTTCAAAATAAAGAATAAAAAATAGGGCTGGGGGCATAGCTCAGAGGTAGAATGCCCCTGGGTTCAATCCCCAGTACAGCAAAAAAAAAAAAAAAAAAAAGGCTGGGGGTGTATCTCAGAGGTAGAATGCCTCTGGATTCAATCCCCAGTACCAAAATAATAATAATAATAATAATAATAATAATAATGATAATACATATTCATCATAGGAAAATGGCAAATTCAAAAATATATCAGAATGAAAATTCCCTGCAGTGTCATCATCCAGGGATGATCTTGGTCACCACGCTGACTTTCTGACTCTTTGAAGGGCATGCATACAGCCGTTACCACGGTAGGCCTATCTCCCGTTTGCTCCTCAGTGCCCCGGCAGCAGGCCCCTAACTCCTCTTCTACGTGAAGCTGCTTTCTCTCAGGTCGTCAGTGAGCTTCATATGCCAAAGCCATTGGACTTGTTGCAGGCTCCATCTTTTGAAACACTGACTGTGGTTTCTCCTCTTCTCTGGCTTCTCCCTGTGAGTGATTTCAGGACATTACTCTGCATTCTCAGGCTCTTCTTCTCTTGCCCATCCCTCACATGCTGCTGTTCCAGGGAGCTGCATGCTTGGCCCTCTTGTTGGCTCTGCGTTCTTCTACTGGGACACTTTATCTGCTTCTGGGTCAAGTGTTACGTGGTTCTGCCTCCCAAGTAAGAATCACCTGCTCCACCTGTCTGCTGAGTGACACACGCGTATTTCTAGCTGCCTATCGGACCTTTCTCTTGTCTTGTAAGCATGTCTGGCTGACAATTATCCCACATCAATTTAATTACCACTCTTTTCCCTGTGTTTACTTATTAATTGCTGGAGTTCAGTCCTGGAAATCTTGGAGTCATATCTTTATTTTTCTCCCCATCCAGCCAAGCAGTCATCTAGGCCATCAGAACACCCTGCCAGTCCTACCTCCTGTCCTTCCTGCCTCTCACTGACTGTTACTGCTGCCCTGGTCCAGTCCTTCAGCACTGCTTAAATGGACTGCTGCAGTAGCCTCTGACTTCCCCTCCTGCCTCTCTCATCAAGACCTATTCCACACTTTGCCAGTGTTGGTTTTCAAAAGAGTTCTGGTTTTAAATCCTTCAATCTTTCAACTTCTTACCATGGTCTACAGCATAAAGTCCAAATTCATTAGTGGTAACAAAACCCTTTATGCTCTATGAGGTAACCAACCTTTTTAGGGTCATCTCCCACCCTCCCTGTACCTACTCTCAAGCCCAAACCCCTGCTTAGTGCCCCCCCATGCCCTCCACGGTGGTGCTGTGGCCCCTGCTAACTCTCCTGCCCACTGTGCCTGCCTTTGTAAACTTTGTTTTTGAAAGCTTACTCAAGTCTTTTTAAAAGTCTTCAAAACTGTTCCCAAGTTGTCAAGCTTTCCCCAAATTCTCAAGTGGAATTTCCAGATTGTGCCTCTTGGCCTCCGTGATGCGTTGTTGACGGTGGTGGACAGTCTCTGCGTCTCAGTCTGCTTTGCATCCCGTCACCCCGCTCACTGCCTAGCACAGACCCTCAGTGACCACCGAATAAAATCATCTCTCCACGCTCGGGGCTCTGTCCCTTCCATTCCCCTCCACCCTTGCCCAGCTGGTTATGTAGAATAAAAGGCATTTTTCATTTTATCAAAGATATAACGGGGCACACTTGAGAGATGAAATGTCTCTCCTCATTTCTGTGTGGAGGATAGTTCTTCTGCTTGCTTCGGTTTAATTACAAGAGGAGCAAAAGGAAAAAAGCATTTCCCTGTTGTCAGGGGACAGTTGTGCAACTTGTCCTCACGGTTCTGACAATGAGACCTAAATGGTGTTCTCACTCTTTTCCTGGAAAGGCACACTGCAGGTTTGGGGTATGCACGTATGATGTGTAAAGACAGGAAACCACATACAGCATCAGTCAGCTATTGTATCAGGAAGTCAGGTTTAACATGTTTAGCTAACCTGTAGGGTAAATTAACATTGAAAGAGACTTTTAAAATAATTTGATTGAAAAAAATACCTTAGGTACAAAAAAAATTAAAGATGGTGAGACCACAGTATTTAGAATACAAACATTGTAAAATGCCATAAAACTCCTGAGGTCCTATTGTGTATTTGTAGTGGATCTGTACCATAAATATAAGCAATATGGAGGAACATATGCTCATTTGTTTTATTTATTGGGGGAGGGGGGACTAGGGATTGAACCCAGGGGCATTCTATCTCCACGGTACACCCCCAGCCCTTTTTATTTTTTATTTTGAAACAGAGTCTTGCTAAATTGCTGAGGCTGTCCTCGAACCTCCTGTCTCAGCCTCCCAATTTCTGGGATTACAGGGATGTGCCACCACACCTGGCTCATTTGTTTTGCTAAAAAAATGAGGGTCTGGTTTCTTCCCACATCCAAAGATAATAGTGAGAAGAATTTGCTAATTACCAAGCTGTGCTTTTATTTTTATAAAATGCTCTGTTTGTTACAAAGAGGATCTAAAATAATATCTGAGCTTTGGATAAAGACTTGTCAATATTTTAATGAGCTGACATAAAGTGACATACTCAAACTGTATATATATACCAATTTATATTCTTAATACTACAACATACGTTCATGCTTTTGCATTAGAAATGCATTTATGGGTCTTAGCACTATAAATTAAGTCCTGAAGAGGAAAGGCTTGCGCACTTTCTTTTAAACACTGCAGGGCGTTTGGCCTGTCACTTGAGAGACGGCCTCGCTCCTGCAGTCACCGTCACCGTCACCGGCCTGGTGATGGTCATGCGTCCCTGCGTGTCCAGGTGTGGTTTGCGCTACTATGGAGTCTGCTCATCTCTCTGTTTCCATCCGTGCTTCCTGTTCTCACTCACCTCTCCTCCCATTTTCCTTTCTCTGCAGTACTTTATTTTGCTTTCAGGGATCCCATCTTTCCCCTATTTCTGCCTATTTTTCTTCTCCCAATTTTTCCAGTTTCTGCTAATATCACCAATGGTCTCTTCACCTTCTCCCTTACCTGTGCCTGTCTCAGGCCCACTTCTCTACTGAGGCCTTTATACCAGAAAACATGAACAAAAACCAAGCTGCTTACCCACAGTGTCAAGTCCAAATCCATTAGCAGGACAACCGGGCCCCTCTTGCTCTGTAGCGTGATCAACTTTTTAGCGCCATCTCCCCATTTTCTTCTAAGGCTTATTACAGACAAAAGAAAACCAAAGAAAGCTTCATGCATTCTGATGATCGTTTATCGCGTACTTTTTAAGCACAGAGCCCTGGGGCAGCTCCCTCTGTAGAGAGACTGACGCTGATGCTGCCTTCTGTCCTGGGCCTGAGTCTGAAACACCTGTACCCCCCACCCCTGTGTCACTTATTCAAGTGTTAACTCATTCCTGCCCCATTCCTGCCCCACGGCTCTCAAGTCACATTCCATGGAATTACTGACCAGGCCTCCTAGTCAGTGCTCAGTCTCCTAGTTTATGGCTCTGTCTATGGACTACCTCCCCTCACCCTGCTCTGCCCACGCACACTTATGTAGTCATGCTTTTTACTCCTCGGGTCTCCCACACTGAACTTGTTGACCTATTTTTTTTCTGTAATTTGTCTTTCAAAAACTTGGCTCAGATGTCACCTCTGCCAGCAGCCTTCCCTGATAGCCCTGTCCACCCAACCGTCCGCAGTGTGGCTCAGGAGCGTGTGTCCTGGCGGAGACTCTCCTGCCAGCCCATGGCCTGTTTGCGGCCTGACTCCCTGACTGACCTCTTTAAGAACAGGAACGGTGTGGGGTATCATTCTTATTCTTGTGCTTTGCTTTCTGAACTTCATTTGGATCTTTCCCATCTTTTGCTGTCTGCAGTTACCACCTTTCTGTGGTCTTCCTTTTTATTTGCATCTCTTCATATCCAACCCATTTCTGTTGTCAGTGCCTTCTGGAACTCACCAGCTGCTTTTCCCGAACCCCACTGGAAATGAAAAATAACAGGTTTCTCTACATTGTGCAAGTTCTTGATTGAGAAAACTAGAAAAAAAGCACATGAATTTCTAAGTTCTCTTTTACTCCTTCTTGAAATATTACCCTAGAATTTCCTTTCCCATAAAAGCATGAGGTAATAAAAAACATTAGTGCCTGTTGTAATTTTTTGTGTGTGTGATACTGAGGATGGAATCCAGGGGTGTTCTATCTCTGAGCTACACCCTCAGCCCTAGTTTACATTTTTATTTGGAAACACGGTCTCACTAAATTGCAGAGGGCCTTGCTAAGTCGCTGAGGCTGGCTGTGAATCTGCAATCCTCCTGTCTCAGCCTCCCAAGTACTAGGATTACAGGCATTGTACCACTACACCTGCCTGTTGCAATTTTTAAAATATGAGAATAAAGCTTCCGGGGCAGTTCCATGGGAAGTCATGTGCTGAACATTCCCGCACTCACATGCCTTTATGACCGAGCCTCTTCAGGCCTGTGGCCAGCGTTCGCTGGGTGCTCTTCACACGCTCCTGTTTGCCACGTTATTCTTCGGTCATTGTAATGATCCTGATTTGTGTCTAGAGAGGATTAGCTCAGAAGACCTTTAGAACACACTGCAAATAGAACAAGAAAGTAAGACAAAGGTCCATCTAAAAAGCTCACGTCCACTTTAACCAAAAAGAGAAAAATGTTTTGAAATGCCCTGTGTTGTATGCATGCATATTCCAATCACTCTATACCGCAGTATGATATATAATTACAATGCACCAGTAAAACTATTTTTTTAAAAGAAGGTGTGGATGTTCTCATCCCAACAGCAGTCCCTATGATGGGACACCTTTGGGGAATGACTAAAGAAGGAAACAGGCCTTTGGGTGAATCCCCCACACCCTCTTCAGTCTGATTAGCCAGGCAGGAAGGAGCTCACAGAAAAGGGCTCCCCATAGGCAGCACCTACACCTACGGCTCGAAGCCCCTCTTCCCTGTGCAAAGGAAAGGGACACGCTCGTGTCATAAGTGGCTTTGTAGCCGACTCCACATTGACAGGGATCATCTGCCCTCTCCTCATTTGTCTCAAAGACAACAAAGAGAAAAGGCCAAGCAGAGCAAACTCACGCTACCCAAGACGCTGAGGATGCGGTGCCCAAAGGAGGGTCCGGGGAAGGCAGTGGACGCAGGACACTGGGAATGAGCCTCAGCCTTCCCCTCCAGAGAGTAAGGGGGGAAAACCTCAGTAGAAGATCCTTAAAAAACCACATGGGTCCAGGCACAGGCACGGTGGTGCACGCCTGTAATCCCAGTACATGGTAGGCTGAGACAGGAGGATCGCAGGTTCTAGGCAACAACTTAGTGAGAACTTCAGCAACTTAGTGAGATCTTATTTCGAAGTAAAAATAAAAAGGACTGGGGGTGTAGCTCAGAGGTAGAATGTCCCTGGAGTGAATCCCTAGTACCCAAAACAAACTAACAAAAAACCCAAAAACCAACCAAACAAACCCACATGGGGTGGGGGATGTGGCTCAGTGGCATAGCACTTGCCTAGCCTGCACAAAGCCCTGGATTTGATCCCCAGCACCAAAAACAAACAGACAGAAAGAAATTGCTATGACAAAAAAGAACCACATGTAAAATGTCCAGAAACTCTTACTATCACCAGCCATACCCCTAGGATTAAAATGTGCAAATTGATGTTTGTACACAGCTGTGAAGCCAGCCTCTTAATACAAATGCAAAAATCAAACCTAAAAATAGTGAAGGAGAAATAATATATTTCTTAGAAGTCTCTTGCCTAAGATATGTGGTGTGGCTAATCTTATTCATAAAATCTTTAAGAAAAAGAAAATTCATTCTTTTTCATGCTTAGCACTTTCCATAACCAGTTTTGACCTTTTAAAATTGTTTTCTGATAGAAACGCTCTACCCTGGCGCCAGTAACCTAAACTCATAGAAATTCTGCAAAGAAATTTCATTATATATGTATATATATGTTTTCTGAGTTTTACCCCAATGGAAAAAATGCTCAAGGAAGTTAATTATTTAAAGGTTAGGAAGATAGGGAAATTGTAGTTCTCCCAGAATGACCTTTGTGGATTGGTTTTTGAAAAAGAATTTGCATCTCCTTCCAAATACAATGAGGGCCTGCCTAACCCTCCGTTTCAGCTGTGTAAACATTGAACTTTCAAACAGCTTGGAAAGAAAATAAGAGCAAAACTTTTTTGAAAGATGTAAAGTTGAATAATACAATTATATTATTGATTATTTCCCTTATGAAATGATCTGAGTTTCTTTTTAAAGAAAAGGCAAAAAGCTGGGTGTGGTGGTGCATGCCTGTAATCCCAGTACTTGGGAGGTGGAGACAGGAGGGTCGAAAGTTCAAGGCCAGCCTCAGCAACTAAGACCCCAAATGAAATCATAAAATAGGGCTGGAGATGTAGCTCAGAGGTAGAGTGTCCCTGGGTCTATTCCCCAGGATGAAAGGTAGGAAGGAAGGGAGGGAAAAGATAATTTTGCTTCTTAGTTTCTATGTCGTGAGTGCAAGAAACATTATAGAAAACAAGTATTTACTATATATGTAAAATATGTGTGTATGTATACAGTTTTGACATGCATCGATTTAGAGAGAAGCCTGTGGTTTCTGATTACCTAGGAACATAGCAGTCTTCATTGGGACCCTACTACATAGCATTACATTTTGTAATAAATACCAAACATACTTATAACTTTGCACACAAGGAAAAGTGATTGATCCTTCATTTAGCACAAACTGTAAAGTAGACCTGATTTATAAAACTCTGTGTTGCTTTCCTGATTTGTATTTCTGAACACATTCATTAACAGCTAGCTGCATTTTTAGGCCAGATGAATAAAATAATTGAAGAGAATTGTTGATATATAGTGACAGACTGGCAATTTATTCACAATGTTGGGAGAAAGTTTGTAAAATTTTCAGTAGGGCTTGTGATTGATTTGATGACCATTTAAAAATCTACACCCTTAGCTTTCTCAAATAGTTCCATGTCTAAGGCCTGGAGCCCCTCCTGAGGAGGACGCCTTCCACCAGAGTGGGGGTGCCACTTCCTGTCCTGTGCACTCTTGAAGAGAGCCAGAGTGAGGGAGGTGGCGGGTTTTACCCAGTTCCACACATGAGGCAGTGACTTAAAACCGCTTCATGAGCTGCTGCATGGAAGTCAGCACTTCAGTTTTTTCCTAGACACTTGTTCTGTGTTTGCATTTGTCATTCAATGTTCACACTAACTTAAAAAGCCGAAATCTGGCAAAGACTAACCAGAGTGAGCTAGAATCAAGTATGTGAGGGATCTGTGATGTTCTCATTGATGCTCTGTGTTCTGAAAGTAGTATAGACTGCAGAGGTTTTTTGACTTGTTTTTAATGCAGAGGTTTTTGACTTGTTTTTTGCTTGTTTTTAATGTCATGAGAGGAAAGAGAGGGCAGTTGTTTTTCTAAGTGTGTGTGTGTGTGTGTGTGTGTGTGTGTGTGTGTGTGTGTGTGATGCTGGGATTGAACCCAGGACCTTGAGCATGCTAGGCAGGTGCTCTACCACCAAGCTATGTCTCTGGCCCTCAGATTGAATTTAAAATTTTTTCATTTTAAAAATGACCTTAGTGTTTAATATATTAAGTTTCCACAGTCAACTTGACCCTGACAAAATAAATCTATAAGAAACTATTATAAAAAATGACTCATTAAAGTTTTCCTAAAATAGTAATCTACCAACTTCAAAAGAAGGGTAAGTAGGTGTTGACATGTTTGCCCTCTGTCTCTGTAGTTTTCTTTGGGTCTAAGAATCTGGAAACAATAGAGTTGTAATCAAAACATGTCATTAGAATTAATCCAAGTAATTGTGATGACAGTAATCAGCTTCTTAATTGATACAGCATAAAGTAAAAGCTAGTAAGAAATTCTAAGTGGACCATAGGCAGTAATTTGGACTCTGGCATTTGGTAGAAGAGGGATTAGACTACTTTCAAGTCTAGTCACAAAATATTGATCAAAGACGGCTGAATCTGATGGATTTCAATCATTTCTATTATCTGAACATGGTGAATTTCGTTGTCATCAGTTGTATTCTTTCATATCACCTTTGTGTTTTTAGTACAGAGAGACTAAGTCTTTTAGAATGCATTTGCTCTAGGATACACATACACACACACACACACACACACACACACACACACGCACACGTCAGTACACACATGTCAGCTAGGACAGAAACCCAGACTAGGAATTCTCTAAGTTTTAGCTGGCACTCATTATTTCATTCAAAGTCATATATTAGCAACAATCTAAGGAGCTAAGTTTTCAGTGACAAAAGGTTATTTTCTAGGCTCCAGGTTACCACAGTGTTTTCCTATGTATCTTCTTTTGCTGTGCACTGTTCAGAAAAGATTGGGGGCACAGTTGATTCAAATAACCACTTAAGAGTTAAATATGATGTGTGGCCCTAGATCTCTGGTCAAATATTGGGAAAATGTTCATTGATTTAAGTAGGTGTTACAACTCCATGAAGAACGGCCCTGTGTTCGGGAAGAAAGCAGATATGGAAACTGTACTCACAGCCAAATTTACAAGAATAGGAATTGGTTAAAGTAAAAGGAAATGGTTTTGACAGATCTACACTTTGGGGGGGGGGTGTTAGGAATCCGCCAAAATTTAGGATTCAAGTGTGTTTTAATCTTGAAGTAGAAGAATGTGACGCTGATCCTGGGGCAAGCGGTTTTCTATGAAGAAAGTGCTTGGGACACATCCTGTCGCCGTCAGAACTCTTTTTACTCTCTCCACTCTGTTTAGATTTAGATGTAGATCGACCCAGAGAAGAAAAGAAAGAATGCTACTATAACCTCAACGACGCCAGTCTCTGCGATAACGTGCTGGCCCCCAATGTCACCAAGCAGGAGTGCTGCTGCACGTCAGGTGCCGGGTGGGGGGACAACTGCGAGATCTTCCCCTGCCCGGTCCCGGGCACTGGTAAGAACCGGCTGGCGTTGCATGCACACTGGGGTTTGGTTGTATGGTGTCCAGGGGCCTGGGAATGGCCTCGATTTGGTCTTTATGTTGAGGCCGTGGGATGATGGCATTCACTGTCGTGGCTGACTTGAGGCGAGGCTCCCTCGCGCTGAGTCTCCTTCAGGGTTGGGGCATCACCTCCATCCCACTTCACTATGCATGAGTTCTTATGATTCAGTCAGGGTCGACAGGATGCTTTGGCAGAAAGATAATTCCGTTTTATTACATTTTAAAATTAAGATCAAGTCAGGCAGGCGTGGTGGCGCACGCCTGTAATCCTGGTACCTGGGAGGCTGAGACTGGAGGATCACAGGTTCAAGGCCAGCCTCAGCAACGTAGCGAGACTCTCAGTAACCTAGCAAGACCCTGCTTCAAAACAAAAAATAAAAAGGGTTGTGGGTGGCGCTCGGAGGTAGAGTGCCTTTGGGTTCAATCCCCATATTTAATTAAGTAATTAATTAACTAAGATCAGTCATTTTGCTAGTAATGGAGCAGCATTATCCAAAAGTAGAGCTTATATATTTAAGCTAAGAACTTTCTTTATGGGCTGTTACTAAGCCCATAAAATACTAGACACTACAGTATCACAAAATAATAGTCATAATATCAAGTAAAACATGGGTAACTGAAACATGGGTGGATTAGGAGGTTTTAAAAAAAATTTAAGTAAACTTATGATGTCACTAGATATACCTAATCCATGACTCTTTGAGATTGTGCTGAATTTCTTTTCTTGAATTGCCTTAAAATTACTGAATCTGGGGAAGCAAAGCTGATTTTAAAATGTGCATTCAGGGAATATGTTGATTGTTTTTCTTTTTCAACTTATTTTCTTTTTGGTTTTGTCTCTCCTAAAATCAGCTGAGTTCACGGAAATGTGTCCTAGAGGAAAAGGTTTTGTCCCCACTGGAGAATCCTCTTACGACATTGGTGGTGAGAATTATAAAGGTCAGAATCAAGTGGCAGTGAATTTGTAACACATGTCAGACATTCTAGTTAGAAGCATGACTTGAATTATGCAGAATTAGAGTTCCGTAGGGCTGTGGAAACTGATCACAGAGCCCTTCATTCTACCCCTGGAGGAAGGTCTCTGTGAGCTCTGACCAGAGCCGTAGCTTGAGAATCGGAGCACTTAAGGCTGTTTGACCTGGTGGCGGGGGAGGGGTCATTTAACCTTCTGAGTTTTTGTCTGTCATCTCTGAGATAAAAATGATGTTGCAAAAGTTATAATCACACACACACACACACACACATGCACACACACACACATAATTTAAATGGGATAAATATGTATAAAAATACCACAAAATTCTGTCTCAATAGGTACTTAAATTTATCCTGTTATCCTAGGGTATATTAGAAAGCATATAAATTATCACCATATAAATTTGACCATCATCATGTTTGCTTTTACAGTTATCAAAAAAGTTACGGTTCTTGTTTTTTTAGAACTTATCCTGCTATTTCTAGGACCTTTTTACTAATGGCCACAGATTCATAATGAGGAATGGAAAGGAAGAAAACAAAAGTAGATGTTTTACATATTTAATACTGCTATTATATAATTCTAAAATAAACATGCAACCTCTTCATTTTGGTAGATACTCAAGTATTTGAATATTTCCTCATTAACCACTTACTTTTGACATTTCCATGATAGAGTTATTATGACCTTTTGTATACAAAGTGATTTTTTCCATTATAGAGTAAAATTAAAAACTGCTAAGCAGCTGGAAAAGAGACTGTCATAATATTTTTATTGTCCATTCACTTTTGGAAAATTAGTGCTTGAATAGTATGGAATAATTCAGTAGCTGGATAAGAAATTCCATTTGTGTTTTAAAATGTATCTGATTCGGTCCAATTGAATAAGAATACTTGGTTTATATGTGTTGAATAGTTTTCAAGTTTGTAATTATCACATACTATATTTTTACAGGAATGTAGTTAAATTCCACTTTATAGTATGGAACAGAACCCCAATTTTACCATAAAGTTATCCTCTCTTTTATATAAAAATAAATTCCTCCTCACCCCGCCTTAACAGTGCTATAAGTGGCTAGAAGAAGGCTGGATTCAGATCCAAACAGCCATGAGTCCTATGCCTGGCATCGCCATTTTCCATCTGTGTAAATGTGAGCAAGTCATCCTTGGAGTCTCTAATTTTAACATGAGGACTAGATGACATTAGCTCTGAAATGCTAAAACTGATGCTAATAAAAGCAATAGATAACTTTTGAGCATCTACCTGTGCCAAAGTATATATTGAGTTTGATACATGGATAATCTCATGTAAACCTTTCAGTCTTATTAGGGTGGCACACCCATTATTTCCAGTTTATCACCGAGTAAACTGCAATGGCCCAGAGTTCTTCATTCCGTGGGGGAACAGGTCTGCCAACCCTCTCAGCCACTCGTGCTATCATTAGCTTATCTTTATGTCCAAGAAAGTCTTCATCAAGTTCCATCAAACTCTTCTTGGTAGCTTTGAACATCTCAACTAGTAAATGGGCTGGAACATTTAAAGAAGGGTGCATTGCTTGAAAGTTATATTCTTTAGAGAACATTGTTGGTGCCACTATGGAATCCATAGACTATTTTATCATATAGGAGGTAACATCTCAGAAACCATATTACAAATACACCTTTTCTTATAATGTTTGGGTCATTGCTCCATAGAAACCACATCTGCTTATGTTTCTACATGTGCTAATTAGGCCTAATTTTGGATATTTATATTGCCTCTCTCTAAGAGTCTTTGGCATATTAATAATACATCTAACTTGAAGCTCAGTATTGGTTCCCCTCTTCTTTTTCATGGGAAGATCAAAAGTAGCTCCTCTTTGCATTTCTCAATTTTTCCCCATAGATGCTGATGAATGCCTACTTTTTGGACAAGAAATCTGCAAGAATGGTTTCTGTTTGAACACTCAGCCTGGTTATGAATGCTACTGTAAGCAGGGGACGTACTATGATCCTGTCAAGTTGCAGTGCTTCGGTAAGCTTTAAGAGACTGTCATGTGGCATGCTGTGAAAATATGCAGATGGAAAAAATAAGTAACGCATTGTAGTAAAAACAAATTCTTTGAATCTAAATCATGTGTTGAAAAGAGGTGTAAATGTTTTATGGATCTCCTTCTTGAGTGAGATGTAAGAAATAAAAAACTCCCCTTCTCCTATTGGACTGGGTTTGAAACAAAGAGTTAATATTCAATGTGGAATTATAATTCAGGGCACTGGTATAACTGAAGTGTTCTTTCGGTCTGCGGAACCTCCTGTTTCCTCACTCACTCATAACCTGCAAGTGAAAGTCATTTTTAAATACTGACACAGACTAACACTTAAGCAGAAAACCATATACGCTAGGCAGAAAAAACATAGAGAAGGAAATAATTTAAAAAGTATCATAAAAAGGCATTTTATCTTGAATTTCTAAGTATATCCTGTTCATACATGTTTTCTTTCCATATTTAATATCAGCGGGGGCGGCAGCAGCAGTGTTGTTTTTCCAATCAGTGCAGCTGACATTTTTAGAGTTGGAGCTGTTCTCTTTTGCACAGCGATGTGTAGTTAATTAAAATGGGGCAGCCCCTGGAATCTGGACTAAATTTAGCAATGTGTTAGCTTGAGTGAGTGTGTAAGGTATGACCGATTGCTGATTTTCTTTACTGATTTTTTTCTCTTAAGATATGGATGAATGTCAAGACCCCAACAGTTGTATTGATGGCCAGTGTGTTAATACAGAAGGTTCTTATAACTGCTTCTGCACTCATCCGATGGTCCTGGATGCTTCAGAAAAGAGATGTATACGACCAACTGAGTCCAACGGTAGGTCTGGATGTGAGGTACAAACCTATGTCTAGATAAATATCATAAGGTTTTCCTTTGGACTAAAGTATGGACTATTGGAAAATAGGAAAATTAACTCCTCAAGCATTTTATAATAATTAAAATGAGATTCTAAGAGAAACGATGAGATGCACATGATGGAGATGTAGGAGATTGACTACCCCGAAGTGCTCACGAAGGGACGGCAGGAGGCAGAGTGGAGCGGAGCTGATGACAGAGACCTTCTGGGCCCGAGGGCTCATCGCTCCTGACCTTCAGAGGTGGCTGAGGAAGATGTAAGATCAGGAAGGCTAATTAAGTGTGCTCGACACAGATGAGGGTGGAGTTCAACAAGGAGGTGGAGAGCCCCGAAATCCAGTGGTAGGAATCCCTATTCCTCTTTGAGGAGGTGACATGTCATCGATGATGGCCATGGTTAACAAATCACCACATTCAGGAGATTGCTTCCGATGAAGTCAATTGTAAAGTAGAAAGGTTAGACTCGAGGACTCAAGAATGAAGTGTACCCGTCCAGGGCTTTCACGGATGAAATGAGTGAGAACACATGCATCCAGAAAAAGGCATTTAGAAAGAAATGGTAGGATCTGAGAGAGGAATAAATGTTGAAAAGCAAAGATTAGAAGAATAAGAAGTCCATCGAGGACAAGCAAGATAGTGGGGCATTTTATTTTATTTTATTTATTTTATTTTATGATCCTGAGGATTGAACCCAAGGACATTCTACCTCCGAGCTATACCTCCAGCCCTTTTTATTTTTTGTTCTGAAACACAGTCTCACTAGGTTGTGGAGAGTTTTACTATGTTGTTGAGGCTGTCCTTGAACCTGCAATCCTCCCATCTCAGCCTCCCACATATTGGGATTATAGGTGTGTGCCACCATGCCGGGCTAGTGGAGCATTTTATATAATGATGGGAAGCTACAGGGGAAAGGATTTAGTTGGAACATGATGGGCAGGTTGGATTTCAGCAGATGGAATGACATTCAGTTGGAGATGACAGAGGTTTGATCGTGGAAAGACCAGGCTGGATGCAGACTTTTATTTGGAAGTCACTCTTAGAAGTGGGGATGGAAACTTTGAGGCTCACTGGCTTCTACCGCAGGGTTGATGAAATAGGAATAACAATGCAATTGTCATGGAACCATGTCTCTCCTTTCAGAACAAATAGAGGAAACCGACGTCTACCAGGACCTGTGCTGGGAGCATCTGAGCGACGAGTATGTGTGCAGCCGTCCTCTCGTGGGCAAGCAGACGACATACACCGAGTGCTGCTGCTTGTACGGAGAGGCCTGGGGCATGCAGTGTGCGCTCTGCCCCATGAAGGATTCAGGTGAGTCTGGGTCCAGTTCCTTCTGCAGGAGGCCTGAGGGCAGGTTCTTCTCTCCTTCTCTGGGGCCTGGTGCCTTCAGTCCTTATGTCATCACAAGTGTGTGTGTTTGTGTGCATATGTGTACACACATGTGCAGCTGGGGCAAGACCAGGATTGTAGAAACACATGGCTTCTGGGTCATCTTCAACCAGACCCTGTTGTTAATTTTTGAAACCATCCCCGAAAAATGATACATGACCTGAAGAAACATAACTCAGCCGTCAGTGCCACAGGTCTTTAGAATCTGCATTTCCTGGTACTTCATTTCTTTTCTATGATCCTCATTCCCTATAGTTTCTACCTAGAGCAAAATGGATTCGATACTGTAGAGAATCATTGTAGGTCAAATCCCAAATTTTTATGTCAATCTATATGAGAGATACCTAATCCAAACATCCAAAATCTGAAATGCTCCAAAAAGTTTGGATTTTGGAACATTCTGGATTTGGGGATGAGGAATGCTCAACTGGTAAAGTCTATGTCAATATCCCCAAATCCGAAAAACTCCAAAATCTGGAACACTTGTGGTCCCAAGCATTTTGTCAGAGATACTCAATCTATATAAGAAAGCAATTAGAACAGAGATTCGAGAGTAAGAAGTAAGTGAAAAAGTACTTGAACAAATCTCCATTCTTTTCATGGTTTAGATATTGGGTTAAACCCTTGGTCAAGTGGAAAAAAATGGGATGGGCTATGACCGCAGCTTTCTCTGTCTCCTAGTGTTAGAGGGTCACTAGAAGGTGGGGCCCCCGGGGTTCCTGGCTGGGCCGTTTGCTGACTGTTGGCTTTGTACACCAATGGCTTGTCTTCTTACCACCGCAACCACTTCTCACTTTTATTTATTTATTTTTTGCGGTACCAGGGATTGAACCCAGGGGCATTCTACCTCCGAGCTACACCCCCAGCCAGTATAAAAAGTATTTTTTATACTTTATTTTGAAACCGGGTCTCACAAAGTTGCGGAGGGCCTCACTAAGTAGCTGAGGCTGGCCGCGAACCCGGATCCTCTGGTCTCCGCCTCCCAAGTACTGGGATTACAAGCGTGCGCCACCATGCCTGGCACTTCTCACTTTTAAAGGAAGGTACCTAAAAGTATTTGCTATGTTATTTTGTAAAGTTGACTTGTTAAAGCTAGAAAAGTAGGGTGCAGGCATAGAGCAAAGGAGTTAATACTGAATATAGTCCAGTATAGTTAAGAGGGAAACAGTTGCTTAAAGAAGAAAATGCATTAATTCTTAGTTAATTC
Source organism: Glis glis (assembly GCA_004027185.1). Lineage (NCBI taxonomy): Eukaryota > Metazoa > Chordata > Mammalia > Rodentia > Gliridae > Glis > Glis glis. The sequence continues at coordinate 65,816 of PVJS01005016.1, forward strand.
AGTTAGAATGTTTCTTTCATGCTGTTTGTTAATTAGCCTTCTGGCTTAGAAATAAAACCAATGTAGCATGAAAAAGAAAATAATTTGAAATGCCATAAAAATAAAATGAATAGAAGAGGATAAAAAGTAAATACATAAAGCAATAGATGGTAGCTCAAAATTGGAAGGAGAGCCGGGCTTGGTGGCGCATGCTTGTAATCCCAGTACTTGGGAGGCTGAGATTGGAGGATCCGGGTTTGCTGCCAGCCTCAGCTACTTAGTGAGGCCCTCTGCAACTTTGTGAGATCCAGTTTCAAAAGAAAGTATAAAAAATAGGGCCGGGGCCGGGTGTGGTGGCGCACGCTTGTAATCCCAGTACTTTGGGAGGCGGAGACCAGAGGATCCGGGTTCCCGGCCAGCCTCAGCTCGCTCTCTCTCTCTCTCTCTCTCTCTCCCTGTCTCTCTCTCTCTCTCT
>PVJS01005017.1:0-66168 GCA_004027185.1 Glis glis
TACTTTGGGAGGCGGAGACCAGAGGATCCGGGTTCACCGCCAGCCTCAGCTCTCTCTCTCTCTCTCTCTCTCTCTCTCTCTCTACTTAGTGAGGCCCTCCTCAAATTCGTGAGACCTGGTTTCAAAATAAAGTATAAAAAATAGGGCCGGGGGTATAGCGTGGAGGTAGAACGCCCCTGGGTTCAATCCCCGGTACAACAAAAAATAAATAAATAAATAAATAAATAAATAAATAAATAAATAAATAAAAGATTATTCAGAATTTGGCCCTGACGCTTTACCACTGAAGACAAAACTTTATGTAATTTGTGGCACAACAATACACAAGGTAGAGGTAAGAATTTTTGCCTTTATTTATTTGTACTTCACGGGGGCAAGTTTACAAGGATTAAACCTTATGAAGCACAACAAATGAAGATGATACCTATTGGGGCAATAAACGTGCACATGGCGGTGTCTCATGAAAGCAAAGAAGAAAGGTATCTCACAGTGAATGGAGAGTTCACAGAAGAACCAAGGAAATAAAGAAATAGTGAAATACTGGAACCTGATCCCATGTGTATGATAGTGGCATTAGCTCAATTTATTTATAAACCTAAGCATGCTCTTGGCAAAACCAGGTGATTAATTTTAATTGACTAAACTATCCATTTATGTAGTCAAAAGACAGTTGTCATGAATGAAAATGTCTAAAAAGCAGTTTTCTCCTTCCATCATTCAAGGAAATAATATAAGCCTGCATCACTGTGACTCTGGAAGTCTTCAAGTAACAATACTAACAGGAATAATTCAGAGAAATGAATGCTCAACGCTAAAGTCACATTACTTTTACATAATCTTTAATATTAGGTATGTTTAAGGTACTCAGTCTATCTATAATAAAAATTACAGCTCATTAGAAAAAAACCCTAGAATTGCTTTTGAAATACTTCATAATTATTTTAAAATCCTTTAGTTAAAATGATAACAAATCAATTTCTAATCATTTTATTTTTTCAAAAATGGAAGTAAAAACATTTTTAAAAAGTACTATGTTCACCTGGGTGTCATGGTACACACCTGTAATCCTAATACTTGAGAGGCTGAAACATGAGGATCGCAGGTTGGAGGCCAGTCTCAGCAATGTAGCAAGATCCTCAATAACTTAGTAAGACCCTGTTTCAAAATGAAAAATAAAATAGGTCTGGGAGCATAGCTCAGAGATAGAACACCCCTGGGTTCAATCCTCAGTACCAAAAAAAAATTATTCTGTGCATTTTGCCATACTTTAGATATTTTTAAAAAATCTTCTGGTTGATATAGACAGAAATCAAATTTCAATTTTTTAAATATGGGGATTAATTGTGAGAGCATTGCCTATCCAATGCAATAATTGTCAGTAATACTGACTGAATGAAATTACACACATGCAGATAATATTTTGTCCTTATGAGTAATCACATTTAATAAAGGCACATTATAAAATTCTTGCATTTGTGCCATTGTTATAGAAAACTGGTGAAGAATTTTCAAATTATATTAAACACCTACATAGGATAATACTAGATATTAGGGTAATGAGAGGTTTTTCTTTTTTTTTACAAAACTGAGACTATTTTACCCCAAATTAGCAGAATATAATTTTAAGTATACACAAAACATTAAAAAGGTAGACCATATTCAGACATAAAACATGTTTAAGCTAAGTTTAAGACTAGAAATCATACAAACTATATTTTGGGACCATTATATAATTAAATTAGAAAGAAAAAAACAAAAATATATGACAGAAATTTCCAAACACACAAAAATCAAGTTACATATTTACAATTAACATGGAGAGAAAGGAAACTCTCAAGAAAATTAAAAGCCGGGCATGATGGCACATTATTGTAATCACAGTACTTGGGAGGTTGGGGCAGGAGGATCGCAAGTTCGAGGACAGTCTCAGCAAGTAGTAATACTCTTACCAACCTAGCGAGACCCTGTTTCAAAATAAAAATAAAATAAGGCTGGCGGTGTAGCTCGGAGGTAGAATGCCCCTGGGTTGAATCCCAGTACCACAAAATATAAAATAAAATAAAATAAAATAAAGTTTGTTTTAAACTCTTATGCATAGATATTTAAAAATGATAGTATACAATTAAAACAGAAGGTAATTTATATTTTATATTAGAAAAAAAGATATTGAGTTAATCTAGTTTCTGCCTTACCCAAAATAGAAAAGGAAGAGAAACTAAACTTAAACCAAACAAAAAAAAAGAAAATGATAAAAAACCAGAGTAAAACTCAATGGAACTGAAAATAGACCAAAAAAAGAAAAAAAGAGAGAGAGAGAGAAATAAAGAAAACCAAAAGCAGATCTAATTCTTGAACTGTGCTGGAATCAATACACCAGCAGGGCTGCATTCCTTGTCGGATCCTTTGCCTTCTTTCAGCTTCTGGGGCCTACTCACATTCCTTGGCCAGAGCCCTCTTCCTCCATCTTCAAAGCTAACAGCAGCATTTCTTCTGCTTCCCATTCCAGTTTTTAAGAAGTCTTGTGATTATATTGGGCCTACTCAGGTACTCCAAGATAGTCTGAAAGTCATTTTATTAACAAATCTAATCCCATCTGCAACTTTGATTGCCTTTTGTCATGTCATGTGACATATTCACAGTTTGCTGGAGTTTGTATGTGAAAATCTTTGGAAAGTCTTCCACACATGGGGTGTGTTGGGCTGATAGTTCCTTGGTTTATATGAAACTTTGATAGTGAACCTATTAACCTAACTATTTCTCAAAACCTCTAGAATTATATGCTGCAAAAATAAATTTTATTCTATGTAAATTAAAAAGAAAACAATAACAACAAAAAGACATTCAGGATGTGGGGGGAGAGTTGGAATACAGAATTTGACACATAAAATTCAGTGAAATAAATTTTGATTGCATAGCATGGTGGGGGAAGTGGCAGAGAAAAGGAACTGAACTACTGAACTAAGTGACTTTGTTAACTTCAAAAAACAATGTTTTCACAGAGTGCTACAAGGCTAAAGGCAAAATGAAACAGAACACTGTAATCTAGTTGGCAAATTATGTCTCATAGAACTGTAAGATGGGAATTCAGAATTGATCATTATACTGGAGACAAACAAATAAATGTATGGGGGCCAGTTTTTCCCATTGTGTGAGAAAGAAATAAAGATGAATGAATAGGAAGTCTAGAAAGACCCTTGAGATGATAGATTGTAATTAGAGGTTTCAATGTGGATTGATGGTCTCTTTTTTATTAGATATGAAGATGGTACATAGAACAAACAGATGGATAAATGGATGGCTGGATAGATAGATTGGAGAAAGAGAAAGACAGAGGCAGAGACAGACAAAAGGAGAAGGGTGTATATTTCCTGTACTTAATAATAAAAAAGCTGGAAAGAGTGATACACTGGTAGCCCTCAGCACACATTGTACCTAAACACTTGTTTCTAGAATCTTCTTCAATAACAAAACACAAGGACTCTTAGAGAACTGGTTCATTCCCCAACTGGGGGAGTTACACTACAAAATTAAATTGGGTGCATATTGTGTTCCAGAAAGTAAGTGGCAAATAAAATAATAAAGTATGGCAACATGTAAAAAGGGAAAAGGAGTCAAAATGAAAGAAAGTCTAGTGGCCAAAGTTGTAATAACCTGAGCCACAAAATAAATAAAGAAGTACTGTGTTATAGTTCCCTCATATAAAATAAATACTTATGAAACCATACTGATATAAATAAACAACACAATAAAAAATAGAAAGGACATCTCTTCCTTACAAAAGTTTTTCAAGTAATAAATATAGAAGGAGGGGGATACAAAATGACCATTAGCACTCCACAGTAATAATCACTGCAGCCAAGACTCACTGATAGATGCTAAAATTAGTGGGAACAAGTTTACCAGAAACAGAATATGCACATAAACCCTAAATTTATTTCCTATAATATTCAGCAACCATAAGGAAAAACATTAGCATGTTTACTGTGGTGAACTCTGGAAACACCACTTTAACCAGTGATTACTACCCATATCACCAGCCCCTCCTATGGATACGTGTCCCTTATTATCATGCACTAAAAAGGACTTGCCACATTGGTGATCTCCTTCTTAATTAAGTCTAACTGCAAGATAATTATGAGGAAATTCCAGGAAAATGTAAATCAAGTGACAAGCTGTAAAACTGACTCCTGCCCTTTGTTGACATAATACAAAAAGTGTTGTCATAATAAAAGTGTTGACGTAATAAGAAACAAAAGACAAAAAAACTATCACAGATTATAGAAACTTTTAAGGCATGACACGTAAATACAATATGGAATCAACCCATGAAAAACACAGGAAATCTGATGAAACCCAACTAAAGTTTGCGCTTTAATTATAATATTGTTCCAAGGTTAATTTCTTAGTTTTGACTAACGTTCTATGGTTAGGTAAGATGTTAAACAAGGAAGAGCTGGCAAAGGGCAAAGAAAACTCTCTATTTATTTGCTTGTTTACTTATTTATTTATAGTACTGGGGACTGAACCCATTAATACTCTTTCATTGAATTACATTACCAGCCCTTTTTATTTTTATTTATTTATTTTTTATCTTGAGACAAGGTCTTGCTAAGGTGCAGAGGCTAGCAACATTTTGATCAAATTTGTGATCCACCTGCTTCAGCATTATTTTTTTTTTTGTACTGAGGATTGAACCCAGGGGCATTATACCTCCAAGCTACACCCCAGCCCTATTTTTATTTTTATTTTGAAACAGAATCTCTCTAGGTTGATGAGAATCTCACTATTGCTGAGGCTGTCCTCGAACCTGTAATCCTCCTGTGTCAGCCTCCCAAGTACTGGGATTACAGATGTGCGTCACCATGCCATGCTTCAGCTTTTCAAGTACCTGGAATTATAGGTTTGTACCTCCCTGCCCAGCCAGATCTCTTTTTACAATTCCTGTGTAATGGTTTTTTCAATCTAAAATTATCTTGAAAAATTAATTGCTATGATAAAGCAGCTAACTTTGAGGAATAAAACTCTTATATTCTAAATACTTAAGCTGTAGTCTCACTAGTTTATATCATTTAAACTTTTCCAAAAAATACTTAATACTACTACTATATAAAATTTATTAGTAAAAATAGGAGTAAAATGTATAAAATTTACTCTTATAAGCTAGAAGAAGAGAAAATTTTGTTCTGATGGTTTTATCCTATTTTCACAGTGTTTTGGAAGAGTAGCTACTCTTTTCTTGAAGACACAGGAAGGAATAATTGATAAAATTCACCAATTGTTTTCTTTCATTGCTCTCTAAATTCCTTATAATGATTAATCTATATAGCTAATTTTATAGGATTCAAGGAAACACATCTCATGGGAAAAGAGAAGACCCAAAGCCAACCACAAGCGAGCCTGATTTTTCTGTCACATTATTTATAAGACATTTAATGTCCTGATCAAGCTTATAATGCTCCTCAGCTCAATTTATAACATGCGTGACAGCCTGCATGCGCGCTGGTCTTGAAGTCTCACACAAGAATCTCACAAACAGTCCACAAGGATTGCTGAAAATGATATTTGTTTGACATTTTTTTTTCCTGTGGTGCCATTAGTTTTCAATTTAATTGTAGTGTTTCTATCTAATCTAAGTCTGACACCCGTGAAGTAACACACACAACATCAAGATGATGGGGACAGTTAGGTCCTTTCAGTCAGAACAGTTTATTCTCGGACAGCAGCTCCTTTGTCACCCTGGCGTTTTCAATTGCAGAAGATCTGGCTGTGAGGGAGGAAAGTTTGAATCTGATCTAGCTCTGCCTCTCTTAATAATGTGCTTGAAAGTGACATGAAACTTTTTCCAGTTTGAAGAAATACCCATTAAAAAAATAACACACAGTAGAATAGCTTTTCTCCCACAATGAATGCTTTAAACCTCTTTCCTGTGGGGGGAAAAGGCAGCATTAAAGGAAAAAAAAAATAATCCCTGCATTATTGAAATGCACCAGTCTCCCAGGGTCTCACTGTCAGTTGCCACCATTGTGTACTGAGAGGCAGCCCTGTCAGCTTTGAGTCTTGTGGATGTCTGGTGGAGGCGATGCAATCGGAAAATGCCATTTCGAAGAAGACTAGAGAGAATCTCATTTCACTGGAAGGAATCAAGCCACTGCTTTATCAATGTGGCCTAATTATATGCTCAGATAAGCTGTGAGTGTTATAAAATTAATATGTTTCTCAAAACATCAGTCGCATTTAATCAGACCATTTTTTTTCTGAGGAATGCATAACGGGAGATTAAATTTGTGGGATTGTTTTCCTTTCCTCTAGTGAAGAGGATGCCAAAATAACATTGTAAATAACAACACTCCGGAGAGGCAGACTTGGGTGGTAGGCTACTGGAGCCTCCTCTGCATTCCCTTTAGCCTTTTGCCTTTGTGTAGACCATACTGATTCTGGGTTTGGTTATGTAACTTGTTTCGCCAATGGGACAATCACACAATCAAATGCTCCTCCTGCTGCTGTTGGACCCCCTCAGTGACCACTAGGTGAAGCCCAAACTGTATGTAGAGTGAGAGACACACAGGTCTCATTTTTTTCTTATCACCCAGACTAAGGGCCAACCAAACTCCAAGAGCAGAGGTGGCCCAGATGAAGGGAGTGATAGAGACACTGGGGAACCCAGACAAAACCAGCAGAAGAAATGCCTGGTGTAGCCCAGCGCAAGCGGTTAGCCTCCTAATTATGAACTAAGTACATGAATTCTATTTTAAGCCAATAAATACGGGGTGGGTGTTCTGTAACAAGCTTCTAAATCTAATAGATACAGTAGGAAATAGTACAAAATTGCTTACAGAGTCATTCTCAAAGTGACTTATCCCTCTGAGGCATGCAGAAAAAAGTATATAGCGTGAGCAGTCCATTGCATTGGAAACAGAATATATAGTCAGACACTTTGTGCCTGAATGGACACAGTACAAAAGTGTTCCAGCAGTAGGAATGATTTCTCAGAAGACACAGGCCTTGTTGGTTGGCCTGTGAAGTACTGGATGACTGAGGCCTTTTGAAGATCTTGATGACAGCTCATGTAAGGGGGGTTGTTGGTATGACTCTGCTGGACTGTTATAGATCAATCTCCAACATTATAATATGTAACAGCATAAAAATAATAAAAGCATGCAGCTTTCATGTGGATCTTGATTAGAACTAACTGTAAAGAAACATTTTTAGAGAGTCAAAAAATATTGAAACCTGGTGGGCTTTCTCCTGACTCCCTCCCCATTCCTTCCCTTCACTGCTATATTATGATGTGAGATTATAATGTACCAATAAAAGTATTAAAGATATTGAAACTGAGTATGCAGTTGTTAGTAAATTAATTTTTTTGCGGTACCGGCGATTGAACCCAGGGGCGTTCTACCTCCGCGCTACACCCCCGGCCCTATTTTTTATACTTTATTTTGAAACCGGTCTCACGAAGTTGCGGAGGCCCTCACTAAGTAGAGAGAGAGAGAGAGAGATGGGGAGAGAGAGAGAGAGAGAGAGAGACAGGGAGAGACAGAGAGAGAGCTGAGGCTGGCCGCGAACCCGGATCCTCCGGTCTCCGCCTCCCAAAGTACTGGGATTACAAGCATGCGCCACCATGCCCGGCCCAAAGGAAATTAATTTTAATTTTATTAAATTGGACATCAGTATTATGGTACTCCTTAAGTGAATTGTCTATTAAAGATGTGTAGTGAAGCATTTTTTTTTGTGACATGATTTGTTATCTTGAATTTATTTTAAAATACTCTGGCCACCCCCTTCAAAATGGGAGAGATGACGAAAACATGGCTGACTATTGGTGATTGTTAAAAGGGATATATGGGGTCAGGGCATGGTGGTGCTTGCCTGTAATCCCAGTACTTGGGAGGCTGAGGCAGTAGGATTTCAGGTTAGAGGCCAGCCTCAGAAATTTAGCAAGACCATGTTTCAAAATAAAAAATAAAATAGAGCTGGGGTGTAGCTCACAGGTAGAATACCCCAGGTTCAATCCCCAGCATCAAAAAAAAAGCAAAAAACCAGATATGTGGGTACACAGATGCATGAGGCAATTCGCTTTACATTTATATGTGTTTGTAAAATATTCACAATATAAAAATTAAAACTAAAATGTTTTGACACTGTAGTACTTTTTCAAAAGTCACAGCATTAACAGTCTGATGAAATATCTGTTTTTACTTAGAGGAGGAAACCACACTCTAACACTTCTCTGAACAATGGAAGCCCCTCACACTCTTGAGATATTTTGAAGACTTTATAGCCCAAGAGGGAGATATTATATTGCCTATTAATGGGGAAGGTAGAAGCTCAAGCAATTAACTGGGAAAAATGATGCTATAGTATTTTTTTGTGGTATGTTAAGCAGTTATATTTCATTGTCAATTTTTTCTTGTCTCTGTGAAAGATTTCTGCTAAGAACGCTTGATGTTATTTTATAATATAAATCAGGATTGACACTTTGCCTTATTATTCTATGGCTTTACATCATATAATTCTCCTATCTTTATGTGACAAGAATGCAATGGACTGTAAAAGAGGATCTAGTAAACCAAAAACAATTTTAATGAGAAAAAATATAAAATAAAATACTTACATGAAGTATTAACAGTTAGTTCTCAGTCAACTACCAGTACTAAATACCCACTACATCGCAGAAACACATTGTGCCCCATAAATGTGAGAAGGTATAAAATACACATCATGTTTTTATTGTCAAGCGTAGAATAGAGGCATTAATCTGTAAATATGGCATATAGAAATACAAAACAGAGGATCTGGGAGTTCTTAATTAAATGATACTTCTAAAATGGCTGAAATATAATGATTGCAAAAGCCCTTATAAACCATGTTAGAGAATTGGAAAGACAACAACATAAATTGAGAAATGAAGTGGCTGTTTCATATTTTTAAATTATACTTCCTACTTCTGAAGGGTAGAAGGAAAAGCATGACATGATAGAATAGTAAGGTAATACTTTAAATAAAAGAAGAGATGTGCTCAAGAAATATAAACTTGCAAATATATATAGGTTTCATATTAAAGGTATATAAATGGACTTAAGTTATAGAGACTTAAAACATCACAGTCATAACAATCATAAAGTGGTATAAAAGCCATAAATATTTGATCTTTTCAAATTAAAGATAAATGTCTTATTAATGGATTAAAATCTTGCAATTACATCAAAAGTTTATAATACCTTGTGTATTTTGTTGAAATTTCCAATTTCAACAAAATATAATTTTTTTTTTTTTGCGCTACCGGGGATTGAATGCAGGGGCGTTCTACCTCTGCGCTACGCCCCCGGCCCTATTTTTTATACTTTATTTTGAAACCAATTCTCACAAAGTTGCGGAGGGCCTCACTAAGGAGAGAAAGAGAAAGAGAGAGAGAGACAGGAAGAGAGAGAACGAGAGAGGTGAGACTGGCCGCAAACCCGGATCCTCTGGTCTCAGCCTCCCAAAGTACTGGGATTACAAGTGTGCGCCACCACACCCGGCTGACAAAATACAATTTGTTTTACACATTTTCTAAGAAACAAATTCTTAGATGTGTAAGCTAGCATGGCAATCATCAGGAATACAAACATACAAACAATAATAAATGCTGGAGAGAATGTGATGAAATAGGAACTCATTTTTATACTTTTATTGGTACATTTTAGTCTCACATCATAATGTGGTTCATAGTGATAGCGACATACATGCACACAGCCTTTGGTGTGCGTTCTCCGGGCTCCCTCCCCACTCCCACCTTCCCCATACAAGATAATGAGATTGGCATTGATATTCTCACATATGTACATAATGTCAATGGAAGTGTTTCCTTCATTAATTCTTCCTCACCTCTGCCACACACACCTTCCCCTAGACTACCTCCCTGGCTCCACTGAGGTTTCTTCTCCATTATCTAAAGTCCCTCTCATATCTCAATTACTCCCTAGATTCTTCATAAGAGAGAAAACATATGACCCTTCACTCTCTGTGACTGGCCAATCTCACTTAATATTCTCCAGGTCGATCTATTTTCCTGCAAATTACATAATTTTGTTCTTCTTTATTGCTGAGTAGAATTCCATTGTGTGCATATTTCATAATTTTTAATCCATTCATTTGTTGATGGATACCTGAATTGGTTCCATAATTTGGCTATTATGAATTGTGCTGCTATAAACATGGATATTCATGTATTACTATAATATTCTGATTTCAGTCCATTTGGAAAGATATGCAGGAGTGGTATAGCTGGATCATATGGTGGATCCATTCTCCATTTTCTGAGGAATTTCCACTCTTGGTGGGACGGCAAATTAGTACAACCACCATAGAGATCAATATGAAAGTTTTCCAAAAGACTACAAATGTATCCACCATGTGATCCAGCTATACCACTCCTCAGTATCTTTGCAAAAGAACTAAAATCAGAATACTCTATTGATACATGCATAGCCATGTTTATAGCAGCACAATTCACAATAGCCAAATTATGGAAACAACCTAAGCATTTGTCAACAGATGGATGGATAAAGAAAATGTGGTATATACACAATGGAATTTTACTCAGTTATAAAGTTCAACAAAATTATGTCATTTGATAGAAAATGTATGAAACTAGAAAATAATGTGCTAAGTGAGATCAGCTAGTCTCAGAAAGTCAAGGGTTGAATGTTTTCTCTCATATGTGGAAGCTAGAGAGAAAGAGGAGAGAGACCAGTGGAGGATAAAGGGAGGGAGATGGAGAGGTGAAAAGGAAGAACTGATGAAAAATAAAACAATTCAACGTATGCTATGCCCATCTATGAAAGTATCACTACCAATATCACTATTATGTATGGGGAGGGGTGGGTAGCAAGGTGGCACCTGAAGGGATACTAATCAAGACCTGCATGAATATTTGTCTGTATGACTTTGGACCTCATTATGCTATATAATTACAATGCACCAATAAAAGTACATAAAAAGAAAATGTGTAAACAGTATATTAATTAATTTTCAAATTGCCAGAGACAAGAAAGATATTTGGACATTTTGAAAATTCATATTAACTCAATTTTTGATTCTCCAAATATTTTTAGAAACCTAGTCAATGTTTATTTCTTAAAAGACACTCTTCTTTATAAACATTAAATAATAACATTGTGTCTTTTTATCATCATAAAAAATCTAATGATAGATTCTTATGTGGTGTTCTAAAATCATATGAAGTAATAAATCTATGTGTGAGCATCAGGTCCCTCAATGACAATAGCCTAGACCTTATAGTCAGAACGAGTGGGGAATTACCTCCATAATGTACACAAAGAGGCATATCTGTAATATATGAGTAATACAGTGTTAGAGGATAGGAACAATGAGAACTGCAGTCACAGCAGATACCAAATTTAGAGATTAACCAAGACAAGAAATATATGGCTCAAAAGGAAGCTTTTGAAAATTCATGGTGAAAAAGAAACTTGAAAATCTGTTCCTTCATAAAACCAATATACAACACCAGCAAGATATTTTAAAAATCAACCTGTTCTTAATCTTGGAAATTGACCAAAAGCTTGCAACAAGCAAGCTTTGATTGAAGAATAACGGTTGATCTTTTTAAGAACAAAGAGATTTGTGACACCTTGCCTCTCTCTATTCCCTTTCCCCTCACCCCAACTCCACCATAACCTTAATATCTAGTAGACTAGAACCTTCATATGCCTCCTGCCACTGAAGGGGGAAGACTGGGTTTGAAATTTCCCCAAATCCCCATGGCCAGAGAATTTTACCTATTTGACCTGTCTTAAAATTTAAGAAAAAAAAAGCTTTATGGAAAACCTCATTTATGGGGATTGTCTTTATTCAATATGACTCAGAATTCTCTCAGTGGTAAAAGTCCTATCCGTACAGTGTTTGTCAAAACTAATCAGAAGGAATTATTTAACCTTGTGGCTCTGCCTGAGGCTTTGATACGACTAGATCAAAGAACAAACTGTCCAAAAATGTTCAAAGAAAGCTCTGGGAATTAGATGTCCATAAAGGGCTTTGAATAACTTTGACATATTTCTAAATCCATGCATATGTCCAGAGATTATGAATATGGCAAAGAAGGAAATGAATAGGTCTTAATCGCACTTCTGCTTGGTTAATCTGCATGAGCAGGAAGTGAAGGATAAGACAGAGTTGCAAAAATTCATTCCTCAAAATGCATAGAGAGCCACTTGTAAGAAGGTGGGAGAAAAATTAGTTCAATGCATTTAAAAAACTCCCTGGACAAGGACTAGCTAACCACCAAGTTAACTTAGCAGCAACTTCAGCAACCATGCTGAATACGTAAGAGATTTATTTCTGGAATAAAGAGTAGATGGGGAAGTAGATGACAGAAGGATGAATGAATGAATGGTTGAAAGTATCCATAGACTCATGGATGGATAGATGAAAATCTAATTATATAGAAATGTTGAAAGATGAGCCGGGGGTGGTGGCGCACGCTTGTAATCCCAGTACTTTGGAAGGCGGAGACCAGAGTATCCGGCTTCACAGCCAGCCTCAGCTCTCTCTCTCTCCCTGTCTCTCTCTCTCTCTCTCTCTCTCTCTCTCTACTTAGTGAGGCCCTCCACAACTTCGTGAGACCTGGTTTCAAAATAAAGTATAAAAAATAGGGCCAGGGGCGTAGTGCGGAGGTAGAATGCCCCTGCTTTCAATCCCCGGTACTGCAAAAAAAAAAAAAAAAAGATGATAGAGAATATTATTTTGATAACATTTTTAATATAACATTTTGGCATCAAAATTAATCCAATCAAAATGTGCTGCCTACTCCTAAGGATTATTACTTCTAAATATTATTCTTCATTTATATTAATTATTTCATTTAATGTCTGAGAATAATTGATGAATAAACACACCTCTGAAGATAATGTTAAAGGAAAACATCATTAGCATGCTGTGAGAGTAGAAAGATAGTCAAACTTGGCAAATAAAATTATCATTTCAAAGTGAAAACTGAAATTTCTATGGATTCTTTTATCTTCTGAGGATAATGGTTGTATGGAATACCAATAATCACATCTGAAAATCATAGAAAACTAAAATTAATTTCTGGATAATGAAGGGGTTTATCATTTTTAAAGTAAACTCATATTCCCAATAATAAAATATTTCAATGTAAAATATCCATCAAATTATTCTTAGCACACTTTTCTATAGAGGCAGTTTTGATTTCTCCCAGTCATAATACATATTTTCTATACCAATATGTTCCTCATCCTCTCTTGATTTATCATCTCTCAATAATATGCTAATTGTAACTATGATGTCCTATTATTCATAACTTCAGTATTATTAAATATTAGACAGGTGTGTTGGTATATACCTGTAATCCCAATACTTGGGAAGCTATGACAGAAGAATATCAGGTTTGAAGACAGCCTCAGCAACATAGTAAGACTCTCAGCAACCTAGTGAGACCTTCTTTCAAGAAAAACAAACAAAACCCTGAATGGGCATATAGCTTGGAGGTAGATGGCCTTAGGTTCAATCCCCAGTACCACACACAATAAAAATATTGTTAAATATTAAATAAATTTGATGAAGTGATTCATTACTCATGGACTGACACAAATTATTTTTAAATTAAAATCCTAGTCACTTTATTTCTGGGAATTGAAGCATTTTTAGTTGAGGACCTTTAACTTTATGATGTTATAACACACTGAAATTTTCCAATGTGTAGTGCTTGCTTATGGGCTTCCCCTTAAGCATTTTAACATGGTACCCTTTTTAAGAGTGAAATATAAGTTTCACTGGTCAAGAAAACTCTCATCTTCAGAAATTTATTATGACGATGGTGGAAAAATAAAGACAATCCAACAGAGTTTTAGATTTCCACTGAAAATTGTGCTTTGACTGGAGATGTCGCCGTTTGAGTGACCAGAAGTGATACTCACAGGTGTAGCAATGAAGAAAGACTAAATAAATGTGAGGAGAGACAGATATGAAATCTTCTGTGAGGGACAAAGAGAGGACATATCACAATGTCAAATAGAAAGTGAGCTTTACCATATAACTTCATTTTTTGCCACCTTATCCTTGTCATATCATAGCCACTGACCACCATCATTCACACCGAATTTTTCTCTACTTGATGTTATAACTGGCTCTATCAATCTGCTTTTGGAAAGAATTCTCATTTAACCCCTCTTCACTTGCTAACTGCTTCTTTTTACTCTTTACTTCATTACTCTTTACTCGGAGCATTCCTGGAGGAAAATGAACTGTCTGTTAAAAGAAAATTTCATTCCTGGCACATATCTTGAGCACATCCCTGGTGAATTATTTTAAAACAAAGTGCTGTTGTTTTCTCCTTTCTCTATTGATGATTTCGTACATTTTCTAGGATCAGTGCCTATAGATGGTTGATTTAAAAACAATTTTACAATGGATTTCCAAACTTTTTACATTGGAAAGGACTCTATGCTTAATATCTTCAAAGTTTTAAAAATCATTGAAATTAGTAAGATGCATTTAAAATATCTTTCTCAACACGTGTTTATGAAAATTAATGAGATATATTTATTAAATATAAAAATGAAATATTAATATATAAAATAAATGCAATAATACTTTTTCTGTCTAATTCATTTTTATTAAAATTTCAATTTAACCACTAATAAAACATATATAAATTATTTCAAATAAACTTTCTGCAACATATAATGTTCTTTGACCAAAGTGATTCAGATGAAATAGAAAATTGATATGTTTCTTTTAAATAAAGGAGGCCATTTTAATTACAAAAATACCAAATCAAGCTGGGTAGAGTGTGGGACACTTGCAATTCCAGTACTTGGGAGGCTAAGACAGGAGGATCATAGGTTTGAGGCTAGCCTCAGAAATTTAGTGAGACCCTCAAAAACTTAGAGAGACCCTGTCTCAAAATAAAAAGTGAAAAGGGCTGGGGATGTAGCTCAGAAGTAGAATGCCCCTGGGCTCCATCCATTCTAAAAAAAAAAAACCAAAATGATAGAAAATCATATTTAAAATTTGTTTTAAGGTTTTTATTCCTCAAGTTGGTTCAAAAAAGTTGAATTGGGTTGATGTTTTACAATAACACTCCGATACAAACAAATAACTATAGTTTTTTTTTGTTTGTAAAATTGAACCATTTTTCCTTATTAGCCCTCATTCAAAATGTGGAGAGGAAATAAAATAAATCCATTACTTCAAAACAAATATCTAGTCTTTCAGATTTCCAACCTACTTCTGATCTCTTCTTTTTAAACAGAAGATCTAAAAGTTTGGGAAGAGACTTGCATTATACCATGTTGTAGCAGAAGAGACCCTAAGATATGTTTGTAAGTTGCTGTCTGATTCTCCAGGTTTTCTAGTCTCCACTACGATCTCTCTCCCTCTCTCTCAGCTTTGTCACTGACTCCTCATTGTCAGTAAGGGCCATCTTTATTGATTCTATCAACTCTGTGTCACTTGGGTTCTTGCTCTGTCTGTGTATACACTGAGCTGGCTCCCTGGGTATATGACTACTGCAGTCCCACAAAGCCTGTGCTCAGAAGGGCCCTACACTTGGCTTATTGCTGTATTGTCACCATCTTAAGACCCTAAAATATTTAGCAAGAGTCACCTCTTCCTCATATTGCACTTAGCTCTGTGAATATGTCGGTGGTCCTTGTATAGGGTTGTGTTCTAGTAGTGGCTCAAGTCACACGTTTTGAGTTGGCACAGAAGGACCTATTTGATTAGTCTCTCAGGCTAGTTGTGCCATGGGTGGTCCTCAGTATTCCCCTCAGCCAATCTACCAAGCCTACCACTTTGATGTTTCTGCACATGGACAGGATGGCAGGCATTTTGACAATCCATTCCTCTATCTCTTTTTCTTCCGCCCACAATTCTGCAAGCCTGAAAAAATAGACTTTATATAACTTCTGTATTATTTCTATTATATGTCTTTGTATTTCAGCATAAAGTTCACACTTTATGATATATTTGATGCTGCCTTCCTCTTAGTATACAGGAGCTAAGGGCTGTCAAAATATAGTTTTTCTCTCAAGAAGGGGAAATTTTCAGAATATGTCTTTATTTCATATTATTATTTAAGTAATATGTGAAAAGTTGAACACTGACTTTTTCAATCTCGCACTTTTTCAGCACACACACTTAGACAATGCTAAAGCAACTTCTCTTATCTGCATATCTCCACCTGTAAAGATAATCCTAGAGTAGGCTAGAGAGGAGGTTGTATTAACTAAAAGTATGAAAATATTATTTATATTTGCTATTTTATAGTATGAATCTTTTTATTTTTATACATTTATTGGTACATTGTAGTTTCATGTCATAATGTAGTTCATAGTATAGTGACATACATGCACACAGTACTCCTCCCTTCCCCATACATGATACTGAGATTGGTATTCTCACATATGTACATAATATAGGAATTTTAATGTGGTTAACAGCACATATTTTAAATTCCTAAAGTAGTAAGAATAAAATCCTTCAAATATTTAATTCTTAAGATGAAAAGATCTACAACATTAAGAGCTCACTTTCCAGTCTTTACACAAAGATTCTGTTGCTTAGTGATATAAACTTTTCTTACAAAAGATTACTATCATTACATAAATTCTCATGCATTAGCTGGTAAAAATCAATTTTTCTTTTCTTGTTCTGTGAGAGGAGACTTAATAAGAGCAAAATTATTTTAATTCACTTCTGCTATCCTCAGTTACAAGTAGTTGATTTGTTATGTTGCTGATTAACCTTTAGGATCTTCACATTACGCAAAGTTCCATTGAAAAATGTCAAGTGTCAATTGAGAATGTAATCTGCAATAAAGGAGCGACTGGGTCTATCAGAGTTGGAGCAAACCAAAGACAGTCACAAATTCACTAGTGAAAAGTTCATACCATACAAATTCACTACCATTCAAATATTTCAAATCTTTCACATTCAAGTCACTTAGTAAAAAAAAAATGTTATTTCTAATTTGCCATAATTGATTTTAATAATCACAAATTCTATAATGTATCTAGAAATAAATTGAGCTTGGAAAGTCTGTTAATTCAGTTATTCAAATGAAATGAAAGGACTTTGGTTTCTACATATTCTTGCTTTGTTGTGAAATATCCCAGGTATTTTATTCCTGCAGCCTTTCATCACATATAAGAAATAAAATTGTTTTTCATTTGTCTATTTAAAGTTTCAAATAGAATATCATGTCATTTTTTGGTTTCAAAAAGTTATTTTTGCTTAAAATACTCCTCCCTCATACCTTAAAATAACTTCCTGTTTTCATTCTTCTTTGCTTTTTTGGGGGGGTATTATTCGGGATTAAACTCAAAGGTATACTACCTCTGAGTTACACTTCCAATCCTTTAGATTTTTTTGTTTTTTTACTTTGACTCACTAAGTTGCTGAGGCTGACCTGGAACCTGTGATCCTCCTGTCTCATTCTCCCATGTACTGGGATTATAGGCATGCTCCACCATGCCTGGCTTCCTTTTTAACTATGTGAGGGATTCTATCATTAATATCATAATCTCAAAGAGGCATTTTCCTAACCACCTTATCTACAAAAGTACTCCATCTCTGCGACAGTCGCACTGTAAAAAATTTCCTAACATTATTTTTATAAATTACATTTATATTCACCTCTTACTAACTATATTTAAATATTTATTGATTTTTATATTTTTACTTTCACTCAACCAAATAAATCTACACACAATAGTGAATTTTTCAGTCATGTCAAACACTATGACATCGGTCAATTGAGTTAATGAATAAATAAACTTTTTAAAGCTTTAATTTTCATTATTACAATTATTTTGCTTATTTATTCCCCTAAAAAAAGTGATACAGATATTTCCTGTAATGAAGGACAAGTTTTGGTTTCTCAAAAAAGAAATCTCTTTCAGGTCAAAAGGCTCTGCTGATTAGTTCTTAAAAGGAATTTATAAAGCCAATAGATGCGCAATCCCCTATAGCACCGCACCACAAGCATTCAGTACACTTGCCAAGTTTCTCATGTTTTCCGATAAATCTTTGTCTTTCCACAGCCATTTCTGCTTCCTGGGCTTTGCAGTCAATGAACATCCTTGTACTCGCCTCTGGAGAATTCATTGACAAGCTTAAATCCCATCTCACCTGACATAGAATGCTTAATTCATCTGCTGAATCTTTTCACCAAGGAGTTGGAGAATAGAGGCAACTCCTATCTCTCTTGACTTCTCTTCTTATTGCCTTATAGACCACTGCATTTGTATCTTTTTATCAGAGAGTACTTTAATTTTCTGTATATTCATTTCTAATTCATAGAAATATCACCAACAATCCAGTAGTTCGCATTTTATTTTAGAAGTTTAAGAATCACTCCAGAAAAGTTCTTGAAAATTATCCAATGCAATTTGTGTATTATATAGACAAAGAAACCGAGGCTGAGAGAGTTTAATGGACTATTACTAGCTAATGAGAGAGATGGAGTTATAGAACAAGACATATTTGGCCCAGCCTCTTACTCTCTTGGGTAGTCCAAGCAGAATCATAGTATACTAATTTTACTGAAGAAATATTGACAATCAACAATGTGGAGGTATTTATTTTCTTAGAATTTAAATCAGTAGTTTTAAAAGTGTAATTAAATATATAATTAATTACATGAAAATTATTTTGATAATTTAGGTTTTCAAGTTTTTTTAATGAAAAACTTACCAAAGAAAGTGTGGTCATTATTACAGAAATACTTTTGTGCATGTGTGCATGCAAAATAATACTGCAAAATTTAATATTTATGACTTCCAGATTTTTCAACACATATGACATTTCTCATTTTCCTTTGTCACGATTGCACTAGAGTATACATATTTCATTCTTTAATGTCTCAATTTGAGTCTACTTTCTTAGTTCCTTAATCATTCTTCTACATTTTCCTCAAAGCCCTTTCCATTTGTCAGCATCTTTATGACACTGAAGTGTCTCAAACTGAAAACAGTCTTACAGATGTTTGACCTTATCGGCTCTTTTTGTTTATTGCTTACTTTTCACCTGTCACAAGTATAATGAAAACCTGATATGATGAGGCATTTTCAATGTATGAGTTGGCATTTCTGTCTATAAATGGATGAGCTCCATTTCACAATGAAATATGTAATTGGAATACACATATCATTACAAATGATCACATATAGCAATATGCAAATCTGTGACATTTCACATATTAATTAGCGTGGGCGCTGTGAGGTCTGGCTGTGGGGTTTGGCCGGGAGGACCAAGAACAAAAGGACCCAAAAACAGTGCAAAAGAAAGAGGAATGCCCCTTGACCATTACCCTGCCCCGAGATGACCTGGTCACTAGCCCACCAACCAGCAGCTTACACGACTACTTGTGTACCCCCTCCCCCTTCCTTGCCCCATAAAAAGCCCCTAGTCTGTAAGGAAGGAGGCTTTTCTGACTCTCAGGGGCTCTCTTCCTGGTCAGTTGCCCCTCCCAGGCTTCACCCCAACCAAAGCCTGTTCTGGTCTGTCATGCAATGTTTTCTTTTTTTTTTTTTGCGGTACCAGGGATTGAACCCAGGGGTGTTCTACCTCTGCGCTACACCCCCAGCCCTATTTTTTATACTTTATTTTGAAACCGGGTCTCACAAAGTTGTGGAGGGCCTCACTAAGTAGAGAGAGACAGAGAGACAGAGAGAGAGAGAGAGAGAGAGAGAGAGAGAGAGAGTACTGGGATTACAAGCGTGTGCCACCACGCCCGGCCAATGCAATGTTTTCTTTATCCCCATATTCCCCAATATCTATGGTGCCGAAACTGGGGAACTGACTTGGCGATCAGGTCTCTTGCCTGAAGAGATTTCTGGCCGGCCACCCTTCAGTGGACCAGTGCTAAGCCCTGCTTTCTTTCACATGGCTCAGACCAGAAGGTCATTTTGTTGGTTCCGGATCCAGTGCTCAACATCCACTAGATTCGTTTTTGGTAAGTTTTGCCTCCGTCTGCCTCTCGTAGGTACCCAAGAGGCTGCAAGGTCCCTGCACTTACCCTGGCTCTGGGACCCCCGCTGGGTTTCCAAACTGCCCCTGGCTCTGGGACTCCCCCCACCCTGCTGAGTCCACACTGCTGGCCTGTGACTTCCAGTTCCCACTCCACCATCAGGCTCTGGAACCCCTCCCTCAACCAAAACTAAAAGTTTGGGATGCTCAGCCTCCTGTTTCTTACCCCCTCCATCCACTTAGCGGGTGGCCCCTCTGGACTCCACTGCTTTAAAAAAGCTGTGCCTGCCCTCCAGCACATTGAGCACTTTGGCATACTGACCTATGGGTTCCAAAACCTCAAAATACCCCCCAAGTCCCCACTGGCATGTCTTTTAAAACATTTTTCCACCTTGGGACAAAAAGGGGAGCTTAAATCAAAACAGTTTGCATATGTTACTAATAATTCAATAGTGATGTCATAAAGTATACATGAGAATAAAACGAGAATTTAAAGAAAATAGCCTTTATGTGAGAATATAGGCATTGAATTTGGCTCACAAGTTGTGTTAGAAATAAGGCAGATGAAGCTAGCATAACAATATAATTTTTGGAATGTGGATTGCAAATGTCAGCATTAATAAGTGAGCAATAAGCCGCACATCAGTACACTGAAGAAGAGAGACGACAGTTTGAGGATGTCTACAGAGTAGAGTTGGGAGGCAAATGAACAGTAATCAGCATATAGGTTCTGATTATAAACCAGTTTCTACACATCTGTATAAAATCTGGCCACTACTCTTCTTTTAGAAGAGTCGTAAAAACCTAAGTCCATTAGAAAATAATTTGGAATTTACCTATTATATCAATCAGGGTCCTCTGGAGGAAAAGAACTAACAGGATATGTGTATGTGTAACTAAAAAGGAGATTTATTAGATTGGCTTACAGGATCAGAAGCTGGATAATCCCATGGTGACCAGCTGCATGCTGGAGAGCTGGAGGAATCAGTAGCTGCTTAGTCTAAGAGGGTGGAGCTTCAGGACATGAGGGACCAATGATGCAGCCCCATACCAAGACTGAAAGGCCTGCAGACTCCCTGGAGAATCGAAGGTGAGAGTGCACGCGGCAAGAGTGAAGGAACTGCAGTACCATACCTCTGGGTGACGGTAGCAGCAATAGAGGCAACTGCTTAAGAAGACTCAAGCTTGCCTCAGGGTGGATTCCTCCTTCTTCCCCCTTTGTTTCCTGTGAGCTCCCAGCCTATTGGACAGTGCTGCCCTCATTCAGGGTGGGTCTCTCACCTGTCTGCTATCCCACATACCAATGATCTCTGAAAACATTCTCATCAACACATCCAGAAGTCTCTTAATCCTAAGCATCGTTAAACAGAAATATGAACTCTCATACACTGTTGTTAGGATTGGAAATTAGTACAACCACTATGCAGATAAGAATGGAAGTTCCTCAAAAAACTAGGACTGGGACTACCATATGACCCAGCTATAACAATCCTCAGCATCTTTCCAAAATAATTAAAGTTAGACTATTATAATGATACATGCATACCTTTATTTATTGCAGCATAATTCACAATAACCAAATGATGGCACCAATCTAGGTGTCCATCAACAAATGAATGGATAACTAAAATGTGGTATATACCCACAATGGAATTTTACTCAGGCATGAAGAAAAATAGAATTATGTCATTTGCAGGAAAATGGATGATACTAGAGAATAGATCAGAAAATCTAGGGTCATATATTTTCTATCATATGTAGAAGCAGGAATAAAGATAGAAAACAAAAGTGACTTCAGTCAAATAAGGAGAGAGAAACTGTTAGAGAAGTACAAAGAAGACGCAATTGACTGTCACTAATTATTGAAACACACTTCAAAAAGGAGACAATCCAACATCAATCTGTCACATGTCACTGTTTAGTCAATGGCCTCTTATAACTGTAAATTAAACAATATATTCATGATAACAAAAACATAAGTTTTTTCAAACCAAAATGTTGAGTAATGCACTCCTTTGATTTACCATGAAGTAAGGAAGGTTTGGTACACTTTCAGATTGAAGAGCACTAGAAACATGACAACTAAATGAATCTGGTGCTTTGCTATACGGGATTATTATTGGAATGACTTTGAGTCATGAAAGGATTGAGTATTAGATGACCCATAATGTACCACTGTCAATTTCTTGATTTTGATGGTTGAATTGATAATGTCCCTTTTTTTGAGAAAATATAATTTAAGTATTTGGCATTGATGATATACCAGTAAAAGTTCTCCAGAGAAACAGAATCACTAGTATTCACTAGGATATATCATTATGCAGGCTAGCAATCCAGAAAATATAGGAAACCTAGCAGCAGGATGGAAGCTATCGGGCAGAAGCTGGTAGTATAATACTCAGGAAGAATTTCTTCCTCAGGAAAGTCTGGTTTCGCTCTTAGGGCCTTTCACTGATTGGGTGAGATATAACCAGACTAAAAAGAACAAACTCCTTTACATATAGGCAACTGATTATAGATGTCAACATCCACAGATTATCTTCACAGCAATACCTCCTAATTGTTTTATAGAACATTGTGTGCTTTCCCTCCATTGTGAACTCTCCCATGAATAAAAGTGATAGATGTAGTCCTTTGTTCTCTTTGTAATATCCCTGTGTTAGAGAACATTTCATGTTTCAGGATAGCTGGCATTTATATCTAATGTATTTTGTACTTCTCATGGAAGCGAAAGTTGAACCGTTCAATGTACTCTCAGCACAGCATCAGACACATAGAAACCATACTGTCAAGACATGTTCAATGAACTAAAGGTCATTACATTTTAATGATAGTAAGTTGCACAAGTATTTTGAGTAAGCTTTGCTTAACTCATGGTTATGTAATTAGATAAATAATATAATATTGAACAATTTCACAAAATATTAGTATGGAGATATAAATCAGCCGTAACTAGGTTACTTCAAGTCCTTATATGAAAGCCGTCCATATGAATAGCATGCATATTTATCATTTTACGATATCTTTGTGTGAAACAAAAAAATTTTTTTTTTGCAGTACTGGGGATGGATCCCAGGGCCTCATGCATACTATGCAAGAGTTCTACCACTGAGCTCCACTCTCAGCCACAAAATAATTTGAAATGCCATTTAGTCACATGTTTTTCTGTACTAACCACATACATATTAAAACTTTTATAATCTTATGACTATTATGCTTGCAGGGCTGAATAATTTGGTTTTAATATTGCTTTGCTGCCTTACAAATTTCAAGTCCTTAGGGTTAAGTCAACATAATCTTAAAATCACTGCCGACATTACACTTGTGGTTGTTTTATATGTGCTTGCTATGTTTCAAGAATGTATTAGGCCCTTTATACTAATTATATCTAATTTTATAATACACTTACAAGGTAGTTATTTTTGTTAAATTTTTAGATGAACCATTTGATTATAACAGAAGTTAATTAGTTTTCTTACTTTCTAATTAGTGCTACTACAGGAGCAGAATGCTCGTCTAGGCACGTCTAGGCAACTGCAATCAAGCTTGTTTCCTAGACACCACTTTTTTGTTGTTTTTGTTTTACTCATAAAATGTATTTACCTATACAAAAATCTCATATAAAGGAGCATCCTAATAAGCATGCAGAAATTACATTATCATATAACTTTAGAAATGCAAAATTGTTACCGCAAATTCCATAGAGACTTTACAAATTAGGTTAGTGGATGTTGAACTGAAATAGTCTTGCATTACCTGATTTTTTTTTTTTTTTGTGGAACTGGGGATTGAACCCAGGGGCATTCTACCTCTGAGCTACACCCCTAGCCCTATTTCATTATTTTTATTATGAAACAGGGTCTTTCTAGGTTGATGAGAGTCTCACTACTGCAATCCTTCTGTTTCAGCCTCCCAAGTACTGGGATTAAAAGCATGCACCACCATACTTGGCTTGGAAATTTTTAATAGGCAAACAAATTATTTTTAACATGATTAATGCAAATTATGTTAACCCATAACCCACATTATTTTGTAATCCCCCAAAATGGAATTGTGTTGTGTATTTACCTATTGTCTCTCAGCTGCAATTCTATCCCTGTGTTCTTTGCTGTAATGATGGGACTGGGTTCTGAATACCATATTTTCAGACTACTTTAGGGGTTAGTGTCCTTGCAAAGCATTAGTGGAAGATTTGAAGGCAAAGATAGAAAAGGAAACTTGCTTCTTATTGTTTCTGTCATAATTTCCCCAGCATCCAGGTTGGTTTGGTGATTCTGTTGTTGTTGGTTGTTTGTTCATCTTGCACTTGAAGCATCAGATGTTTTGAGCATCATCAGTGAATCCCCACCATGAGCTGGCTCTGCCTTTTTGGCTGACTGCATCCAGGGCCAGGTCAGTGGAACTCTTTCTCCAAGTTCCTGACTTTCTCTCCTTTTGTTGCTAACTCTATGGCTGTTAGCTGCTTGCTGTATTAGTTTTCTAACTTGATTTCTGTTTTCCAACAAACGTACTAGCAATTCTCTAATCCACTCATTAAATGGCAACTGACATGAATTATTAAGTACCAATATATACATACACTGGAAATATCTTTTAAAATCTTCACCCAAGTAACATTTTGTTCCCTCATTTTAAAAAGTTTTATAAATGATAGTTTTTTAGATTATATGGGGTAGGTCTCTCCCCTGATGTAAAGAGAGAATTTTTATCTTGAGACTAGACAAATAATAGAGTACTGTATATCCAGGCATTTTAAACATTTCCAGTCTTAGGTCCATCAGTGCCCTCTTCCCAGTGGCTAGCTAATCTTGTTTTCTTGCCACTCTCAATGTTCGTGTTTTTCTGTTCCGGTTGGAATGTCCTTTCTCCTCATCCCTTTGTCCTCCTTGACACTTCTCAAGCTCAAAGAAAGTTAGCCTGAGGCCTGAACATGAAGCTTCACCTTTGATATTAAGATTTTCAGAACTGCAAAGATATTTAGTTACCCTTTTCTGCAGAATGTATGTTTTTCTATTAAATATATTAAATATATATATATATATATATAATCTAGTAGTAATTAAAATTGCTAAATTAAAATCCACGTTTTTTTTGTTTTCAACATTGAATGACCTTAGCAGACCAGAAAAGTGATCTGATCACCAGCAATATGGTTTATGTGTGTAAAAACGAAAAGGAATCCTTATATAAAATATCAGAAGATAATATTAAAATCTTAAGAAATGAATATAAAATTTTCCATTTTTACTGATTAATATTGATTTTGACATTGTTATAAGAATCATAATTTTATATAAAGCCACTGCATATCTTTTTAGACTACTGTGTTTCTTTTTTTATCCAGATGAGTTGCATCTAGTTTCAACCTAATACTTATGAACTAATATGATGTTTTAAGATTTGTTACACGATGCAGCATTAAAAATATATTTTTCTCTAAGATAAAGATCGCATATTCCCCGGAGAATGTGAACTTCAAAATTATATTGCCAAGCAGAAAGGTGCACAGCTGTGATCACAGTACTTAGAGACTGAGCCGGGAGTATTGCAGGTTGAGGCCAGTGGGTGATAGCTTAGTGAGACCCTGTTTCAAAATAACAAATAAAATATGGCTAGGGGTGTAGCTTGGAGCTAGAATGCCCCTAGGATCCAACCGTAACACCGGAAACAAAAAAATTTAACTTGCTATATTTTTTTCTCTTTTCTTCTCTATATAGTTCCCCCACACACACACATACACATAAGAAATGTTTATTAAGCTTCTGGTATTTCTGGTATACCATTTTTCCAGTCAGCAGATATTGATACTTATTTTTCAGGTAGAGCCTATGAACTGATATTACAGTGATAAATTAAAGAGATTCCACTGCCATATTTTGCTTACACAGTTTGAGTACTTAGATAGTAAACAAATTAATATGTAGTTAATTATGTAATTTTAATTGTGATAAAGTACAACAAAGAAGTAAAGAGTGAAGAGTCCTGATGCAGGACATTTGCTGATTTCCCCTGTGTCACATTTCAGGTACCAAGAACAGTGCTTAGTACAGCATAGATAGACTATAAATATTTTAAAGCAAATGATTAAAAAAGGGAAGGTGATGTTTGATTTCCAAAAGAATACAAAACTAAATCTCTTCTATTACAAAACGTAACACCCCACTATTAAAACTAGACAAATATATGAAATTAAAGGACACTCAGGGAGATAAATTATATCAAAATGCTAGCAAAATGTGAACTTAAGATATTTCCCGAGAACTGGTTCCATATGAATTTGTCTGAAAGTAATTGCACTGCCATTTCTAAGATGAAGACTTCTATTTAAGTTCAATGGTTGAGCAACCCCTTGATCTAAAAATTGGGGCGAGTTGGAACTTGATGGCAGAGAAGAATTATATGGGTGGAAAGGATATTACAGAAATTTTAGACTGGTGAAACACACAAAGGGGAAACCAAAGATAATTGACAATTGACAAAATAAAGTTAAACATTAAAACTGAGATGTAGTAATAGGGCAATTTTTTTACTCTTACTTTGTCTCTCCTTGTATAAGCAACCTTTCCTAAGAAATTAGAATTATCCATAGGAAAAAAAGTTAAATATTTTCACTTAGTAGCCACTATACCTCTAATAAAAGAAGGGGAAGCAAATTTCTTCTACCAGAGAAGCTCTGAAAGACGCATTGAAAGGTGAAAACTAATTTGTGAGAGAAGAATCATATCTTTTGTATTTGTATGTATGAGGTGATAGGAAAGAGCGAAACAAACAGTCTTGCAAAAAAAATGCATTAAGTTCCTGTACCTAAAAGTCACATTGGAAATAAATCAACTCTGGAGCAAAATTAGGGCAAATGAATGGGAGACATATAAGAAACTAAGTAGACAAGAAACAACTAGAAGGATGGCAGAAATTTTCTAAACTATAGTTAATAGAAAAAACAGTTACAGATTATTTTAGGTATTCATAACACAGGTGTGGCACTGATATTGTATATGATGACAATGTAAAATATTTGTGTTCAATTATTTGTGAATTGTAGATACTTTACTTCATAATATGTTATATCCTCAATACAAATAGTGGTTTTAAAAGATCCAAAATTATTAAAAAGCAAACCCAGCCTTTTTTTTTTTTTTTTTGGTAGTAGGGATTGAACACAGAGCATTCTGCTTTTGAGCTACACCCCAAGCCCTATTTTATTTTTGTAACAGGTTTTCACTAAGTTGCTGAGGACCTCTATAAGTTACTGAGACTGCCTGTGCATCTGTGATCCTCTTGTCTCAGCCTCCCAAGTATTAGGATTACAGGTGTGCACCACAATGCCTGGCTCAAACCCAAACATTTTAAGGAGATATTCCTAAGTGGATGGAACAAACAACAATTTCTAAAATTGTTCCCAATTAGACAATGTACGTAGAAGTACTTATGCTTTAGTTCTTGAAAAAGAAAATTATGTATAACAGAAGGAGACTCTATTTTGGTGTAGAGACACATAAAAGTTTATCTTAGGTGTGTTGTCATAGAAACTTCTTTATTTTTTTTAGAGCCTCAGTATCCTCAAAATGGAAATCTTTAAAATTAATTCTTAGTAGATAGTCTAATCTGAAGATCATGTTCAATGATATATTTTATCTTGACACATAGTAAATGCTGTTATTGAAGTGCAATATTGGGTACTAAAACATTAAGAGAGCATACAACTAATGGTTTGGGGAAGAAACAATTCACTTAAATTCTCAGTTTTTAGTTCACTTACATATTATGTTTATACTGCTCTAAAAAAAGAATTTTTCAATTTTCATCATTTGAAGCTACTGTTTCTTAGAGTCAGTGTTGATGTTTTTACACATTCTCTTAAACAATGGTAGAAATAAGTAAAAAAAAAATCAGCAAGCTTAGACACATATCTAAGCCGAAGAAAAAATCTAAGCATCCTTCTTATCAGAAATGCTTCCCAATCCTTCTAACCTTGCACTGATATTTTCTGTTTTCTAGGTCATGTATTTAGCATGAATTCATGTTAGTTTTTTATTTTCTCAACTTTTGAAGTAAAATATTTAATTTTGAGAGTTGCTTCAGAAGAAAAAAACTGTTTTTTAAGATAATTATCATTCAAGCTTATTTTTAAAGGGTAGCATCTGCCTTTTGTTAAAGCAAACTATCCAGTATAACATATAAACCCATAAAAAGAAAAGGAAGACCTCATTTTTCGATTTCAACTATTTAATTTTCATTCATAACATCTTGGTATACCAAAATTTTGCTTATGTTTACATACTTCAAGAATTGAATCATATATTATTCATGTAGACCTTCAGGGAAAACTACTACATTAAAGTGTAAGTGAAGTTCATAAAATTTAATTAGAAAATAATTACCAAGAAGGTAAAGATATACAAAATATTTTAGGCTTTGAAAAATGTCTCTTCTATATGTCTTCCATTGTGTCTTAGCTTTGGCTGCTATCACAAAATACATAAGCTGGGTGGCTGGAACAACAAACACTTTTTCTCATAGTTCTCAGAAGTCTGGAAGACAGGATGCCAGTGGGTCACATTCTTGGTGGAGGCCCCCTTTCTGGTTTACAAATAGCTGTCTTCTTTCTATGCCCTCCCATGATGGAAAGAAATATCTAGCTCCTTAGTTTCTTCTTATAAGAGGATGAGCCCTACTCATGAAGACTCCACCCTCATGAACTAATCCCCTTTCAAAGAACTCACCCCCATACACCGTTATGTGGACTTGTAACATGAATTTTGGTAGACACAGTTGGTCTTGTATGATCTATTGCAATTTGGTTCCGTTCTTTGGGAGATGTAATGCTCAATGTTGACTTATCGCATCTAATAAAATTCTAGTCAATCTTTTCTTTTAGATGTAGTTGAGTCTAAATACAGAAACTTGGGAGTTTGTCTTCATTCATATCCCACTGGGGAAACAAAGTTAAATCCATCACACAGAACATCTTTCAGTTGTTTTTTGGTAATAACCTGGACATGAATTTAGACAAGTAAAATTTATCTCTGGTCCAATAACAGGCAGGGGTACCAATACAGGGGCTTGGGTCAGGTTTTATTTCCACTTCCTGAGCAAGATTTTCTACATTAGCCTCCATGTGGCTGGGACTGGGTGATACCATCATGGGTCCCATGTGGCTGGAACTGAGTGGTGTCATCTTGGACTCCATATGGTTGAGACTAGGTGGTTCAATCTTGGGCCCCATATGGCTGGGACTGAGTTGTGCCATCTTGCTGGATTTAGCTGCCTTATCTTGTGGTCTTACTACTGGGAGAGGTTCTACTTTGTTCACCTCAGAGGGGGGCCTATGAAAAAAGCTTTAGTCTTCTATCTTGTCCCTAGGCTTTTAGCCAAGAGTCATCTTCAAGGACATAGCCAGGTTCCTGCCTCATTCCCCCCTTTTGAGACCTCTCAACATGCTTAACGAGAAGTTCTCAATTTTTTAGATTATTTTTAGGCAGAGCCATAAGGGTGGTATATGGAGGTGGATTAGTCCCCCGATATACAGTATGAGGCAGCATCTGACCTGCCTCAGCTGAACTCCACCCCAAAGGAAAAAGAGCAATGTGTGCTTGCAGCCAGCTCGTGACACATGCATAGCAATCTGCCTTGTTAGCGGCCTTCACAGAATATTTAACCCATTCCACCCATGTGTTTGTGTCTCCAAATCCAGATTCTATTTCTAAAGTCTGTTTTAAATTTTTTATCTCTACTATAGTTACTTTGGTTGGATCATTTTTGGCTCCCATAATGAAATGTGATTGAAAGTTACAGAAGGAGGGGTCCCTGCTAGTGGTCCTGTAGGACGATTTGGCCCAATAAGCTATAATCTGAAACAGCCTATAGGATCCCTTCCAGAGATGTCTACTCCTAGCCTGCAGACCCTAGAGGCTCCTATTGGTTTTTATTCTATTGTATTGGGGTTATCAATAGTTAACAGCAGAGGATTACACTGATTGTTTTGACAAGCTTGAGGAGGAATTTCCTGAGTAAAGTGATTCTTATTCTTTAGAGACTTTTATGATGGGGTCACCGATCTCATATTGACTGTCTACCCTTTGTATTTGGTGGTCCATCGGACATTGTCCCAACTAGGGCAGGGCCTCATCTGAGCATAACCTGCACCTGGTTCAGGGCAGAGTTATTTGTCAGACTGTGTGAGTTGCCATTGGTTTTTCAGGCTGCCACAAGATATAACCTGACATGCATCAGATTTGACAACAATAGAACTGTTAGTTTTGGTCACATTAATGGTGAAGATTGCAGAGGCTGGCTGCAAAATCTCTATTAGTTCTCCCCACAGACAAAAACAGCCAATTGTTTCCTCATCTTAGCAATGTAAAGTCAAATTGGGCAAGTGCCTAAGTGATAAAATTAAGACCACCATAAACCCCACTAATAAAGTCAATCCCAAAGCATTCATAGCATAAAAACTAAGTGTCCAATTTTGTGGCATGATATGTAATGCTCCTCCACCTTCCACCACACATTAATCAGTCAGCTTCTGGGTGTGACTGGAGCAGGGCACATTGTCTTTCTCAGGATTAGCTTGTTTGTCTTTCCAAGTTTTCTGTGAGCAGTCCTGTGAGTTATCTCTGGGGTTTTTAGCTCCAGGCCTGCTGGCTTTAAGCAACTGTGATGGATCTAGGCTGCAATATCCTTGAATTCTACTGCTTTGGGGGTGGTAAGAATAACAATGAAGGGCTCTCTCCATTTTGACTTGATGGGAGCCTGATTCCAGTCTTTGACCCAAAATAGATTTCCAGGATTATAGGGATGGATTGGGGTAGTTAAACTAATTGGTGTTCTATCTAGCACCCATTTATTCAGATTGTGGGTGACATTTTCTAGTTTCCTCATAAGCCTATGAATTTTTATTTCTCCTATTTTATGCAGCCTTCCTGGAAGTCCTTGGAGGATAGGAAAGGGTCGAGCAAACATTATCTCAGAGGGAGAATACTCTGTTCTCTTGATGGGAATGTGTCTAGTTCTGAACAGGACTAAGGGTAAGGAGGCTTGAACCCAAGTTATCTTGGTTTCCTGACACATCTTTCCTAACCCAGTTTTGATGGTTCTGTTAATTCTTTGTAGTTTGCCTGAACTCTGTGACCTATATGCAGAATGCAACTTCCAGGTGATACCCAAGGCTGCTGCCACATTCTAGGAAACTTCTCCAACAAAGGCCAATCTATTTTCTGACCCTATGTATAGGGGCAGTCTATATCTGGGAATGATTTCTATGAGTAAGATTCAAATTAATTTTCTGTCCAGCAGAGGTATGCTTCTACCCATCCAGTCTGAGTGCATACTATGAGTAGGAGTTATCAATACCCATTACATTTTGGCAGTTCGGAAAAGTCAATTTGCACATTTTCAAATGGAGCTACTTCCATAACCTGTATTCCAGGAGAAGTTCAGGTCCTTGCTTAGGATTGTTTCAGCTACAGGTCACACATTGCTGCACTCACTACTTTCTTTGCTAAAGCTGCCAAGTGGTGTATGCAATAGTACTGGCTGAGAAACTTTTCAAGGCTTTCTTGCCCAATGTAAGTGGATTCATGCTCCTCTTGCACAATAATTGGCCCAAGCTTGTGAGGAATGGTTATGCAGTTATCTGGTAGTAGCATCCATTTTTTCTGGGGTTTCAGTTGCCTTTTGAGTTACTGAAAGGCCTGTTGATGCTCTTTTACCCATACAGAGGGGTCTTTATCTCCCCCATTTGTAGATTCATACGGGGGTTTTGCTGTGATAGCAAAGTTTGGAATCCAGATGTAACAGAACCCTACTGCTTCCAGAAAATTCCAGAGGGATCTCTGGTTAGTGGGTACTAGGATAGCTTGAACTGCTTCTTTTCAACCTGACACCAATAGTCTTTCCCCTCTCTGGATGGCGAACCCCAGATATTTCATGTTTTGTTAACAGACCTGGGCTTTCGTCTTAGATACTTTATAACCACAGCACTCTAGGAGTTGAGCAGCTCCTTTGGCCCAGCCTTCAAGAGTCTCATGTCCAAAGAGGAGGTGGCCAACATATTGGAGGAGGGTGCAACTCAAGGAGTGGGAAGGAAAATACTTGAGATTGCAGTCCAGGACTTCTCTGAAAATGGTAGGGGAGTTTTTAAATCCTTGGGGCAATCAGGTCCAGGTGAACTGGTTTTTGGTTCCAGTTTCTGGGTCCTCCCATTCAAAGGCAAAACGTTCTTGGCTCACAGGTACCAGATAGATACTGAATAAAACATCTTTTAGGTCTGGACATGTGAACCAGGCTGCATTAGCATGGAGCAAACTTAGGAGAGTGTACAGGTTAGGCACTGCAGGATGCAGGGTGACTGTGGCC
Source organism: Glis glis (assembly GCA_004027185.1). Taxonomy (NCBI): domain Eukaryota; kingdom Metazoa; phylum Chordata; class Mammalia; order Rodentia; family Gliridae; genus Glis; species Glis glis. The sequence continues at coordinate 32,353 of PVJS01005017.1, forward strand.
TGGTTGATGACCCTCAAGTCCTGCACTGACTGATAGTCCTGGGTTCCCAGATTTTTGACTGGCAAAAGAGGAGTGTTCCACTGGAACTGGCATAATATGATAATACCATGTTGTTGGAGCCTCTCTCTGCGGGGCTGGATTCCATCTAGGGCCAGTCGGGGGATTGGGTACTGCCATAACCACACTGGTCAGACATCAGGGTGAAGTTCAATGACTACCAGACATGGAATCTGGCCATTTCAGGTGGATTGTCCTTGGCTCAGAATTATGGGCCACCAGGCTGCTACCTCTGAGCTGATGGACCCTCCTTTCTTCCCCTCAAACAGCCTCCACTCTTCTGCTCAGGGCATTTGCAGGAAATAAATCAGCTGAGAGGTTGGCGTGGACAACTTCAATTTACCCTTCTGTGAGAAAGCGATGGTTGCTCTGAGTTTGCTGAGAAGGTCCTGACCCAGCAACAGAATTGGACAGTCTGGCATATATAAAAATTGGTAAATGACTTCCCTTCCCCCTAGGATGCATTGGTGGGGGGTGAAAAATGTTTGCTGGGAGACTTTCCCAGTTGTTCCAATTATGTCAACATTTTGGATGGTGAGGGGTGCTATTGGACTAGTGACCATCGAGTGTTCTGCCCCAGTGTCGATGAGGAACTAGAGGTTGTGCCCTCCTCTGTCATTTGGACCATGGGCCCCTTGGGGGCTTTGGGTCTGGTCCCCTTAAGTCATTAAACAAACCAGCCTGGCCAACTGCCAGAAGAGGAGCTGGGGAGGGGCCTGATGACTCTGTGTGGGGCCCTCAACCTTTCTTATGACATTCATTCTTCCAGTGCCCAATTTCATTGCAGAATGCACCTTGGTCATGGCAGAAAGGAGCTCACTTTTCTTTGGATGGACCTGGGCATTGGGACAGAGGGGAGCCCTGTCCAGTTTGTTCTTGGTTAGGCTCACCATGAAGCACCGAACTCCATGACATTGTGATGGGGTCTTCTTGTTGCATTTTTTGATCTGCTTCCTGGTTTTCTTTGATGTCTTGCTTAATGAAGACCTTGTTTGCTACCTCAAGGAGTTGGGATTCCTGCAAATCCCTCTAGCTTGTGTAGCTTGTGACAGATGTCGCTAGCACTCTGACTAATGAAGGCGGTGTTAATCATTCACTGGTTTTTGGATGCCTCAGGGTCAAATGGAGTAAACATGCAGTAAGCCTTGCATATCTGCTTGTAAAAACACCGGGGATCTCAAGCTTTTGAAGAATGTCTCTGACCTTGGCAATATTCATGGTCTTGGAGCCCCCCTTTCAAAGTCCCTAGAGGAGAGCCTCTCTGTATGACTCCAGTTTTGCCATGCCTTCAGAATTATTTGGATCCCAGTTAGGGTCTGTTGTTGGGAGGCCTTGTTGAGCATAGGCCTGGGGGTTTAGGGCTTTGGCTGGGGCATTTCTTCAGCCCAGCGGGCTACTGATTGCAGAATGTGGCACCTTTCTTCAGTATTGAAAAGAGTCAGAAGGAGCTGATGACAGTCGGGCCAAGTAGGAGTGTGCATTTGGAAGATGGATTGGAGGAGGTCAGCCAGGGCCTGTGGCTTTTCAATATAAGAGGGGGTATGGTGTTTCCAAGTAAGAAGGTCAGTCATAGTAAAGGGCTGATACCCAAATGTTGGCTGACCAGGCTGCAACAGCCCAGGTTCATTCATGACAAGTCGGGGCTGAACCTGCCTTAAGAGAAACTGGACACCAGATGGTAGTGGAATTTCCTGAACAGGACACTCACAGAGTTGGTTGTGGGATGTCAAGTTCCAGGAAAGGGCCTGTTGGCATTGGCAGAGGTGGGTATAGTGAAGGTGGTGGACTAAGGGAAGACTCGTCTGTGGCCAAATCAGACATTGTTGTGGGACTGACACAGGAAGATGGTGGAGTTTAGATTCCTGCCTCTGGACTTGAGGGCTGGTCAGAGGGGCCGGGGGGTGTAGACTGGGGAGGAGGTGCTGAAGGTGTGCGTGCAGCCTGTGGTTGCCACACAGGCTGTGGGATATACAGTGGCAGCAGGTCTGACTCTCCAGAATGGGTGGCATCTAAGTTTCACCTGGACATTGCCTTTACTTTCCTGCCTGGCCATTAGCTCCCTTTTTTTTGGCAAGTAAGATCTGGGAGACTGGACCTTGTAACCATGGAAGATTCTGAAGTAGCTGGAGCTAGGTGTCTATGTAGGGAAACTGGTACAGATGTACTGAACTGCCTCTGAATCAATCCTAAATGCATTGGGTTATACCCACATCTAATGATCCCTCTGATGGCCAACCTTCTCCGAGGACCAGCCATTCCACCTCACACAAAGTGTGTAACTTTCCTGGGGTTAAGTTGAATCTATAATCACCTGTATAAGCCTTTCTAAATTTTCTTGATTATGATCCCTAGGGTTGTGGGTTGCTCTTATTTCCTTCCCATTCCTGCCTAGAGAGTCCAGACTAGTGCTGGGATGCCTAAAACAGATAACAGTCAACACTTGCTCTTTCTGTGCCGAGCCATCCCCCTTGTGGAGGTATTTCAGCTGTCCCTTGCCAAGAGTCAGAATGATATCAGCCCCCAATCTGGTCAGACCAAAGGAGTTTTGGCTTCTTCCTGGATTGCCACTTAGCTGTTATGCGATGGCCCTGGATCCAGGCAGCGGACTCAAAATTCCCTTTGGCCTTGTGAGATGCAAACTTGAGTCTGACCCCGATGTCCATCTCAGTCACACATTTGCACTCACCATTCACATACACCTAAACCAAATTCTGGTTTTGTGTCCCTCAGACACTACTTGGGGAATTCCCAAGGAAGTGATCATCCCCTTCTACTGCTATTCTGATAGGGGGACCTGCCTGAGCCCCAGGGTGGCCTACCGTGATTCAGACAACAGTGCTAGACAATGTCCTGTTAGTTCCGGAGTCAACCGCCTCTGGGAGAGGTCTCCCACACGGTGACAATGTGGCCTCTGCTGCACTGTGGGTCAACATCTGCAACAGGGAAGGCCAAATCCCAAGACATAGACTGGAGGAGGGAAAGTGCCCTGGGTCCCATCTCTGGGACCACACCAGCCTGAAGGTGCCTCCTGGCTGGCTCCACCAAAAGGTTGTAGGAGGCTAGGTCCACGGAGAACAAGAGACAGAGGCCAGAGTAGGAAAAGGGATTCCTTTCTTTTTTTATATATGCTTTTGTTGCTGCATTATAGTCTCACATCATAATGTAAATCATGTTGACAGTGACATGCATGCACACAGCACTTGGTGGGCCCCCAGCTGCCTTTCCATCTCCCCCTTCCCCATACAGAGTACTGAGATTGACATTGGTATTTTTACATACATACATGATGTGGCTCAGTGAGCAAAGCTCAGGGTCTGAGCCCTGAATGGCATCATCATACAGATTATTTAGCCCCAGAGAGACAGGTTTTGATTGGATCAATAGACAGGGGTACCAATACGGGGACTCGGGTCAGGTTTCATTTCTGCTGCCTGAGCTCGATTTCCTGTATTAGCTTCCACGTGGTCAGAACAGAGTGGCACCATCTAAGGCTCTACATGGTTGGGAATGGGTGGTGCCATCTTGAGTCCCACATGGCTGGGACTGGGTGTAGACATCTTGCTGGTCTTAGCTGTCTTATCTTGTTGTCTTAGCTGCTTGGAGAGGCCCTGCTTTGATCACCGCAGAGAAGGGCCTGTGAAGAAAGCTTTATTCTTCTACCTAGTCCCTAGGCTTTTAGCCAAGAGTCATCTTCTAGGACGTAGTCAGACTCTTGCCTCAGTGGCATGTGTCAAACATATATTTAACAAAAATTATTCAGTTGGGTGTGGTGGTACACACTTGTAATCCTAGTACTTGGGAGGCTGAGACAGGAGGATCACAGGTTTGTGGACAGCCTCAGCAACTTAGTGAGGCCCTCCATAACTTAGTGAGATCCTGTTTCAAAATAAAATAATAAAACAGACATGAGGGTGTATCTCAGAGGTATAATGCCCCTAGGTTGTATCCCCAATACCACATACACACACACACACACACACACACACACACACACACACACACACTATTCTCCTTAAATAAAGAAACAGCATCTTTTGCTTTTCTCAACAAACAAAATAATACTTTCAGGTTTGGTTGCTAATTACCCCCCATATTTCCAAATATTTTTCAATATCATTTGGGATTTAAGACAAATATTGTGTTTACTAAATGGTATTTGATTATCCATGTCTTCTTTCCTAAGGTCAATTATTTATTGTGTATCATCTTAAAAAATTATTGGATGTATTTGTCTATTGGCTGCAACATTTAGTTTGTTGGTGGGTATAAGAGCTCAAGAGTAGAATTTTTTTCTGACTTTCTGAGTATTTCTGAATGCCTTGTGTTTGATTTCACACAAGAAGGACTATTCTGCTGGGTATGAAATTCTTATTTTATAATAATTTTAAGTATTGGTATTAAAACAGTATGGACAGTGATGTCAATTTTTTTAATATAAGTGAGCCTAACTTGGTTATATTTTTTTGTAGAAGAAAATAATATGAAGTAATGCTAATAAAACTAAATTATTAATAGTTTTTCTGAGATTTGTTGAGGTGAATTACTATGTATTAAACTAGATAGAAATAACATTAGTCATTTTGTTCTTCATATATAGACCTATCAAGTAAGAAAAATTTCTTGTAAACCAGGCATGGTGGCACACGCTTGTAATCCCAGTACTTGGGAGGCTGAGACAGGAGGATCTGGGTTCACGGCCAGCCTCAGCTACTTAGTGAGGCCCTCTGCAACTTAGTGAGACCCTGTTTCAAAATACAGAATAAAAAAAAATAGGGCTGGGGGGGTGTAGCTCAGAGGTAGAATGCCCCTGGGTTCAATCCCCAGTACCACAAAAAAAAAAGAAAATGAAAAATTTCTTCAGTTAGGCTTAGTTTTTCACTAGTCCTGGATTAATTCCAAGTATTCTTCTAATCCAAAATACTTATATAGATTGTCTTATATTTCTTTTATATATTGTTGTTGTCTTTCATTATTCTTTATGTTCTCAAACTATTTTGAGTTTTCTCAACTTTAAATCCTGTTTTACTTTTCTAAAATTTTAGTTTTATATTTTACTTCATTTATTTACTATATTAACCTACTGCATCTTCAACTCTATTTTATTCACCCTTTTTCATACTTTTATTGGTGCGTTATAATCTCACATCATAATGTAGTTCATAGTGATAGTGACATACATGCACACAACACTTGGTGAGTTTTCTCCTGGCACTCTCCCCACTTCCTCCCTTCCCCATTCAAGATACTGGGATTGGCATTGGTATTCTCACAAATGTACATAATGTAAGTGGAAGGGTTTCCTTCATTAATTCTCCCTCTTCTCCCTCCCCAAAACCATTTCCCTCACTTCACTGGAGTTTCTCCTCCTTATCTAAAGTCCGTCTTATATCCCATTTACTAATTAGATGGGCCTGGAAAACATGTGAAAAGTCATATGTTATTCACTCTTTATATTAGATTAAAACTTATTTATTTTGATTTTATAATCATCTCTTTAAAAATAAAAATCAACTTATTATTTAACTTTGTGTTTGTAACTTACCATTAGTATTTTCAAAATAAAGAAAAATTTTTATGGATGTCTTGACCTATACTATTACAATGAAATTATTTTATTTGCATCCTTATGAAGATATCAATAATAGGTTTTATAATATTTATATATATTCTTAGAGTAATTCATGTTATACCATTATCTATTTTCTACTATTTTATAATCATCTCTTCCTGGACATTCATCTCTTTTTCTTTGTCTGCATTTCTTATTTTTCTGTGTATTCTTTGATACTATGATTTGTAAAAAATAAAGACAATCTTAACTGAGAGGCAGAATCTTTGGATTGTTCTTTATCATCCTTATGTTAATTTTATTCTCATAAATTCATTTGTCAAGAGAGAAGCAGGGGAATATTTGCTGTGAAAATGTTGGTACTAATTGTTCACTATTGAGCCTAATAGTTCAACAATCTCTGTACAGATTTAGTGAATATTTTCTGAGTCTGGACTTTATTCTCTGACTTACTAGGCACATACAAGACTAAATACTGAATATCATCATAAAATCAACTTCCCATATTGCCATGTCCAATTGGTAGCAAATGTATCCTAATCCCAGTAATATTCATGCCAGGAAATGTATTTTTTAGAATGAGGGTAAAAAGAGGTATTCTTGTTATTCAATAACACTTGTTAAGTGAAAACAGTTAATTGCAAAATAGATGACTAGGCTTCATAGAGTGATATTAATTTTAAAATTCTACTTGTTAGGTGCTCACAATTTTGAAATTTTTCACTTTAGAGAATGAACAAATGAATAATGAACATGCAGAAGAAAATCATATTGATTCATAAATATTTTCTTTACTCAGATATTGAAGATCATGCCTCCTTTTTACAGAGAACACTATCAGGTTCTTAAAATGTCATCAGCTAATCATGTCTAAATACTGTGAAATTGGTTGAGAGTGTTTCAGAGCAAACCCAGTTAAAGTAAAGATATATATTCCCCACAACAAGTATGGTTCACTCCAGGGAAATCTCAATTCTCTTTATCACAAAAGAAGTCAGAATTGAGAAAAAAATTAATTGTCAGAACCAGTAAGGTAACCTAAAGCTATAACAGAAAAATGGTTAGCAAGCAGAGGGAAAAACAAGTAAAAGGAAAAGGAAAACATTGGTAAGAACACTTTATATATGAAATGATACAAATAACTTACTTTTAAGAGGGCATAAAGATGTCTAAGTAAGCATGATGTATTCTCATTGACAAAATTACATTATATGTGTCAAAATTCCTTGTGATCAATTATGTTTATAATACTTCTAATTAGAAAGAATGGTACAAGAAGAGATATAGACTTTTTTTCTGAATGAATTTCACTGGTTATACTATATAATTTTACTTTTTGAACCAGATGACTAAATTAGATTTCTCCATCCTAGATTCACCCATCCTAGCAGCTCAACCTATTTCTATGTATTTTTCAGAACTCTTTTATACTTTAATATCCAAGAAATGTGAAAGAAAGTTGACCAATATGGAAAATATGTATTCACTTTTATCCATTTATTTAACAGAGATTTATTTTACATTGATTGTACCAGGCAGTGCTGTAGATAGGGCAGATATTATGAAGAACAAAACATACCCTTTGAAGCTTACTTGACGCTAAGGGAAGTTGAAAGCAACCAGTATAAATAGGTTGTGTATACAATATGGTTTGTGGTTATAAATGCAGAGCAGAAAAGTAAATCAGAGAAAGAAGAATAGGAGGTACTGGGGATGCGTAGCAATAGCTCCAAAATTGGAGCCTTAGTGAGGGAACCTCAGTATTTCATTTATGAAAATGCAAAAGACTGAGGAGAGAGCAAGTATGTGAGGAATATCACAAATTCAATTCAGGGTATATTATGATTTTGTTGTTTGTTGTTCATTGGAACGTATGAGTTTATGGTTCAAAGGAGAGATCTAGGTTCGAAATGTAAATAATTAGTGCATATAGGGTTATGGTATGTCATAACAAGAATCCAGAAAGATGTATGATGTAATGAATGGAATAAATATATTTATCAAAAACGTCAGTATAAGGACAGCCCTAACAACTCCAATATTGAGATGGGAATATTTAGATGTGGAGAATCCAACAAAACTTAATGAAAAATACTGGCTAGATAGAGGAGGAAAACAGTTCATTGTGGTAAAGGGGAATCAAGTGAGTGTTCTATTTAGAAAAAAATGTGGTATATATATTTACAAATATTTATATATTTCATATTGAATCTATATTCAAATTAGTTAAATATTTTTGACAGGTAAGAAGGATGAGTATTAGTCAGGCTCAGTGGTGCACACTTTTAATCTCAGTACTTGGGAAGCTGAGGCAGGAAGATCAAAGGTTCAAGGCCAGCCTCAGACATTTAGACCCTCAGAAACTTAGATTCTGTTTCAAAATAAAAAAATTATAAAATTTATAAAATTTGAAAAAGGGCTGGGGGTATAATGGGGGTGTAACTAGGAGGTAGAGAGCCCCCGGGTTCAATACCCAGTACCAAAAAAAAAATGAAGAAAGGTTAGTATTGACAAATTATCATTGATTCAGCAACCACAGACAATTTGGTATACTTCCTAGGAAAACATTTGTGTTCCATTGGGTTATGACAACCAAGCATGAAATACAGTGAACGGAAAATGAGTAAGGTCATTGAGAATTTTAAACAAGTGAATGATCATAGTTATTTATTCTGGAATTTACACTGATATAAAACATTTCAGTGAGTCAAAAGATATTACTAATTTCCTAGTGGAGATGAGGCACTGGAATAAAATAAACTGCAGAGCAGAATGTCCCTTACGTTCTATGACAGTACACATTATGAATTTATGTAAACATATTTCTATGTGAGTTGTTCTCAGAAGGGCTAAGTGCAGGGAGGAATAATGCAATGAGATATCATAGAACGTGAGCATGGGAGTGGTCTTTGCACCTAATGATCAGGGTGGACTTGACTACAGAGGACACATTCGAGTTGAGACCTGAATCCAAAGCCAGCTACCCTTGGAACACTTGAGGAAATTGCATTTCCTCCAACAGTGGCAGTAAGGATAGAGGTGAACTCAGCTTGACCTATAAGACAGATCAAGTGTCTATTGCATGGTTAATGAGGGTCACTTGGAAGAGGAAGATGATTGGAGAGAAAGAAGCCAAATCAGCCAAGGAGCTAGAAGGAACTTTATTCTGATTAATGTCAAACTGTCTAGTGGAGAAATTTCAGGAGAAGAGAGATCCTTTAAACGCGTACCCCTTGGATATATCACTATGGTTGTTGTATAGAGAATGAACATCGGGAGGGCTTTGGAATTCTGAGCTTTGCGGAACAGTTTGGTATGGTAACCCAAGCAGACCTAAAGGTAGCATGAGACTGTAATGGAGGGAAGATTACCAGTAACTTAATCAGATCACTGGAGAGAACTTCAGACACTGTGGCCCCAAGAAACTAGGTTCTGTCCTCAGTTAAAAAAGTTTTGATAATGGTGCAGATTAAATGTCTCACAGTTAGAATAAATGCTTAAAATCAAGCTCAATTTGATTTATTAGAAACTCATGTATGAAATAGTTCTTGCTCTTAGAGTTTATAAATTAAAATTTGTGTTTTTTTAATTGCTCCATTTTTAGGCATTTAGGGATAGGATTGGAAAGAAAGGAGAATAGGGGATATGAGAACATAAAATTACCCTGATTGGAGTTGAAATTAGGCTGATGTGCTTAACCTCTTCTGTGACAACAATTAGGAAGGGTATTAAAGACTGTTGAACAAACAACATGGGTCACAATTAAAAAAAGGTTTCTCTAAGATATAGAAGATGTACAATGACTGAGAAAATATGTGGGCATTTTATTTTGTCTTTTATAGATGTTTTGCTTTATTTATTTCATTGGAACACATTTAGTAAGATACTTTTGTTCTGAGTTTTTCTAGAAGCACAACCTGAGACAAATATTAGAATACAAAGAGTTTATTTGAGCAATAATTCAGGAGACACTTAAGTGCAAGGAACAAGGAACGGAGGCAGGGAAGGAAAGAAATCCAACAAGGGCATTACCACACAAGCTACCTCTGTGGGTAATTGGAACTTCATCTTGCTGGTGAACTCTGAAAGTATAGAACAAACACCTCCATGTTATCCCTCCCACAGGACAAGGGAACTAGAATATTGGTACACAGTCTCCCATTAGTCATTGATTGAGGCTGCTCCTGGGAAACTTTTATCTTAGCACATCTAGTGACTGTGCATGTGCTGAAAATTGGGCTCCAGGAGCCAGAGAAAACCCTCCAGCAAAATGAATCGAATGCTGGCATTTTGGAAGCCCAGCTCCAATACAGTTAAGTGCTAAGTGTGAGAAATTAAGGGAAGCAGAGACTATGTTTTTACCACAAAACCCACTAATCCTTATTTTCTGATGCCTGATTAATTATATATGCCATCTGCATTGTCTTAATACATCTTTGAATTCATAACTTTTGACATTATAGCTTCTTGAGGATCATGATTAAAAATTTCTCACCTATTTTATTTTATTTTATTTTATTTTATTTTATTTTATTTATTTATTTTTGCGGTACCGGGGATTGAACGCAGGGGTGTTCTACCTCCGCGCTACGCCCCCGGCCCTATTTTTTATACTTTATTTTGAAACTGGATCTCACGAAGTTGCGGAGGGCCTCACTAAGGAGAGAGAGACAGAGACAGAGAGACAGAGAGACAGGGAGAGAGAGAGAGAGAGCTGAGGCTGGCCGCGAACCCGGATCCTCCAGTCTCCGCCTCCCAAAGTACTGGGATTACAAGCGTGTGCCACCATGCCCGGCTTCTCACCTATTTTAAAAAATGCTAAACAGAACTTTTTATAAGAGTTTTGAAAGGTAAATCAAATCCAACTGAACTTGTGTTCCATTAGCATTCTGTAAGAATTTGCATGTGGTTCAAAATTCACTTGTGGCTGGGGGATGTCACAGAAATTTTCTCTCAAAGATGAATGAAAATTGATAATTTAGGAGCAATATTAAATTTTTGAATTTTTACATAATGAAGTCTTTATATTCTATTTTCCATATTCAAGATTTTATGCCACTTATATAATTGAACTGAAATTATAGATCATTCAGAAGGTTAATGGAAGAGATAAAGAATTCATACAAATTTACCAGTTCTTGTTTTGGTCATTAATTGATTTGGAACTTTGTATAACTATACACAATGGAATAGTTCTGAAGTATTAGGCTCATTTTAGTGTTACCTAATGCACCTAATACATAAATGAAAGAAATTTGATCAAATAACTTATTAAAATGTTAAAAGTAAACTAAAATATAAAGTCATTAAAAGGCACTATATGAGTCAGTAATAAATATATTGAAAATATGTTGAAAAGCTCATTATTTATTATACATGTGTTTATTCAACACACACAGATGCCTACAGTGTTATAGATTTGAGGAACATTGTATATATTAGTGGTTTAAGCTCACCAAGTATGATGTGCATGTATGTCCACTCTGAAGTACATTATGATGTGAGACTATAATGTAACAATAAAAGCATATTTTTAATAATAGCTTAACAGCCTGGCCTCTCCTTTGGCCATCTCATTTAAGGGCAAGTATGATCATTTCTTATAAAACTCTATGTAATGTGATAATTGCTTTTTAAGGTTTTAAAAATAATAACCAAATTTATCTACTTATTGAATTAGTGTATATGTAAGTGAATACTAGATACTTTGATGCAGAAATGATAAATAATTGCCAAAAATCATTGTATGTTCACTCATACTAATTTCAAAAACAGTTTTATAAGAGATTAAGATGATCGCTGGGTATGGTAGTATATACCTAGTAATGTACTAATACTAGTAATGCCAGTATTAGGGAGGTTGGGACAGGAGCATTACAAGTTCAAGGCCAGCCTCAACAACTTAGTAAAACCCTGTTTCAAATTAAAAAAATAAAATAAAACAGGGCTGGGGGTTTAGCTCAGAGGTAGAATGTCCCTGGATTAAATTGAGAGAGAGAGAGAGAGAGAGAGAGAGAGAGAGAGAGAGAATATGAGAATGAATGAGGATCAAACTAAAGGGGTTTGGTTGTAATTTCTGATCTTAGCTTTGATAAAATATAAAAAAATCCATACACTTTTATCATATGGTATACCACAACATTTATTGAAGTACATTGCAAATTAAAGATAGATACAATAATTCATCTTACAATATTAAATTTAAAGTCACCAAAGTTTTGAAAGAGACTTTAGGAATAATCTTGTAATAATTTTGGTTTGCAAGTGAGAAAAATGACATTCAGCTTCATGGATGGACCCAAGCTGAAATAGATTAGTCTCAGCACGGACACTGAGGACAGAATATCCTTTCTCCAGAGATGGTGCACAATGTATCATTAGTTTATTAAGAATGGCAAGGGATCCTCTCTTCTGCAAACACCCTTAATTATGTTTTTCACCTACAACAGAATCAATATTTCTGTATTCCCTTAGCTATGCAGTGCTGGTGATCCAGCATCTACAACTCTGATTATAGTCCTATTGTAAATGGAGCAGAATATGTTAAATGTTTATTGGGAGCACAGCGGGGATTTAAGCTGTTTGTGGATGTGTATGCTCTAGATTATAAATAAATCCCTGCATAGCACAACATAGCAACATAACAACACTCAGCCCTCCCAGTGACCTTAAATGAAAAGCCCCAGGCAGCTCTACCCAGCTACTTACTCATTCCATTTGATAGCATTTTTGGCTGATAGAACGAAAAAGGAAAACACTCTAGCTGTATAGTTCACTGAAATGTTGTAAATGAGAGGTAGGGAAAGCATGACAGTGTTTGAGAGTGAAATAATAGTAGAGGATCCTTCCACTGAAAATAATGAGTGAATAATTTCTTCTCCAAAAGAATTACTCATTAGACTAAATGTCAAGGATCTTACTATAATTGAATTTGGAACCAGTTATTTTCCAAAGTCAAGCTAGTATCTGTGTTTATTCATCATCTCTTAAACATACGCTAACCAGTTTAGGATTCAGTTTGCTAAATTAAATACTTTGACTTTAAATTTATTTTATTCTAGTACTGGGAAATGGCTGCACTTCATAATTATTGCATATTATATGGCTAAGTGTATGCATTCTATACCCATAATCATATCTTAAATTAATTAGTATAATATGCATAATACATGACATAAAGATAGTTACTATGTAAAACAGTATATATTAAAAATAGAATTGAATGTGCATGCATTTAAGGAAAATATTTTTAACAATATGCACAAAGCTAACTACATAATATCTGATTTGAATTTTAAAAGAACATTATTAGCCATTATCATCAAAATTGGGTCATCTCTCAACAAAGGAGAGAATCATATTTTACTGTTTTGTTTGAGAGAAATTTGCCAGTAGCTGCAAGTCATACCTTTTAGCTAAAGCTCATTCGCTAAATAGCAGTGAATATGTGAATACTGAACGTGCAATCTGTCTCAGCATACAAAATTCAACACCAAAAAATGGAGTTAAACCTTAGTCAATTTTACCCAGAATATTACAATAGAATGGCATCAGCTAAAATATGTGTGAACATTTTGAAAATGAAAACCAGTCTGAAATGGTTATCTTTAGTTAAGTGCTTTGGACAAATAGAAACTGAAAAAAAGTTCTACGTGTAAAAAGCCCAATAAGTAAAACTTCATGGAAAAAGATACTTTTCAGCAAAGTGCATGAATTCCTCTTTTTTTTTTTTTAGTCTGTTCATTTATTTTCAATTCCAATAGAATAATTGTGCTACCAAGGTCTGAATATTTTTTGCTTTGGCTTATCACTTCCAATTGAACTCTCCACCTATTTCATTGATCTTGTTAGGAATTTATATCACAAGTGAACCTAACATACTGTCATCAGTTACTTGCTATATTCTTGACTTTAATGTGGTTTTGGTAACAGATGTAATAAAAATACAAAAATAAATCAGTCTCGGTATAGTATTCTTCTGCAGTTTAAAAAGACATTAAAGACCATGAACCAGAACTTTTCCATTTATGTGGGTGCAGAAACTACAGTTTTAAATTATTTATCCTTTATTAAATAAATAGGCAATAGCAGCAGCAGGTTTCTACAAAGAAGGCCACCTAAGAAATAGGATGTCTAATGAAGTTAGAACACAAGTTTTATTTTAGAATTTTCCACTTATTCACTCTATGGTGAAGGGACTAGGGAATTGATTACCCCTGCTCCCCAGATCTTGTATGTGAGAAAAGACGTAAATGAAAGAATGTCAAATCAGAAGATTGTTATTGCTGACCTCATGCTTTTGTAACACCATGAAGCTTTCTAAATTAACTCGGAATATTATTTGGATATTTACTTGTAACAAATATCTTGTATTCAAACAAATAAATTAACTTATGTGCCATATGAGCATTTTATGTTAGCTTATTTTAATTTAAAGCAAACAAAAAATTCTGAAAGGGCTTTTCTATTTTTGAAATTTTTATTGACATGTAATAATTGTACATATTTATGGGATAAAGGGTAGTAATTCAGTACATATAAGCAATATGTAATGATCAAATGAGCGTAATTAGCATTTCCATCTCCTTAAACATTAAATATTTCTTTGTGTTGGAAGCCTTCAAACTCTTCTATCTATATATATATATAATATATGATAAAATGTAAAGTATGGTCACCTTACTGTGCTATATAACAGTAGAACACATGATTCTTTTATAATCATATTTTTATACCCATTATCTGAATGCCTGCTCTCTATTCTCACAGTGCTCCCTTTCCTAGTCTCTAGTAATCACTATTCTATTCCTTTCTTCTATGAGATCAACTGTTGTTTAGTTTCCACATAAGTATAAAAACACATCTCTGCCTGCCTTATTTCACTTAACATGGTATTCTCCAGGTCCATCCATTTTAACGCAAATGACAGATTCAATTTTTTAAAGAGCTGAATAATATTCCATTGTGTACATAGACCATAATTTATTCATCCATTCATTCACAGATGGAAATTTCTGTTGATCCATATCTTAGCCACTGTGAATAGTGCTGCAATAAACATGGGAGTGCAATCATTTATTTGATATGCTGTGTGTGTATATATGTCACTATCACCATGAACTACATTATGATGTGAGACTATAATGCACCAATAAAAGTCTCTTAAAAATATATGCTACTTTAATTTCCTTTGAATTTATACTCAACTCAGGATAGGTGGATCACGTGATAGATCTATTTTTGGCTTTTGAGGAACTTCCATAACAGTTTTCCATAACAACTGTACCAGTTTCTCTCCCCACCAACAATGTTTAACAGTTTGATTTCTCTGCATCCTTGTCAGCATTTGTCATGTGTTGTCTTTTTGATAATAGTCATTTTATTTGGGGTGAGAGGGTGCATCACTGTGGTGCTAATTTGCATTTATCTGATGATTAGTGATAATATACTACTGTTTGTCTATTTTTGTTTTTGTTGCTTATGCTATTAAAGTTCTATCCACAAAATAATTGCCTGGACCTATGTTTTGAAGCATTTTCCTATTTTAGGTTGGTAATTTCATTTCTTACATTTAGGTATTTGATTCATTTTTGTATATGGGGAGAGATAAAGGTCTCGTTTCATTCTTCTGCATAAGGATAACTAGTTTCCCCAAAACTTTTTATTGAAGAATTTGTTCTTTCTCCAATGTAGATGTTTGGTAACTTTGTCAAAAGTCATTTGGCTGTAGCTGTGCAGGTTTATTTCAGAGTTCTCTATTCTGTTCTATTAGTTTATATGTCAATTTTTAGGTTAGGACCATGTTGTTTTAGTTTCTATAGCTTTGTAGTGTGTCAATGCTTCTACGTTAGTTTTTGCTGGAGATTGCTTTAGCTATGTGAGGTTTTTTGTGGTTTCATATAAATTTATGATTTCTTTCTATTTATGTGAAGAAGGTCACTGGTATTTTGATGGGACTGCAGTGGATCTGCAAATCACTTTATGTTATCTAAACTCTTTGTGATATATATACTCTATATGGTATATACACATGATTTACAAAGAATTAAGTCATTGACCAGCCAAGTGACTAAAGTATCTTACAAAATGACATAATATATAGCAAGCTCAGTTATTTTGTTGTATGTATAAAGACATAAGATACTTCTACATATTCTATACTTATTTTCATTATAATTTAATGTTTGAAGAATATTTACATGAAAAATATTTATCATTTTAATTTTTATTGATTCTCAGGTTTTATGGCTTATTATACAATAGTCCAAATTAGGTGAGTTTGATTTTTTTAATTCTTCCAGCGTATATGTAGTAGATATTGTACTTCTATCAATAAAATTTCCAATCCATTCTATAACTTGTGTTTACTCAATTTTGGGAAAAATTGATGGCAGTAATTATAAGGAAAGATAATATTACATCAACTCTCTCCTGCAGAATTCTCAACTTCCTCAAATTTTTGTCCATATAATTCTGTAAGTTTCCAGAACATTATTTCTAATATCATGTCCTTTCAGCCATCTCTGGAAATTGCCATTTTAAACCAGCTTCATTTGTAGCCCAGAGGGGATATCTGTCTGCAGAGTACCAGTAGCTATCAACTTTCTTTAAGTTGTGAGAGTGAAGTAACTACGTGAAAACCTTTCCTTATCACAACCAAAATCCCTGTAATATTTGCAATATTAATACTGAAAAACTGTTCAAGCAACTACTAAAAGGGTTTTGAAAGACTTTTCAGCCTCTGTTCATATTTCTGTTCCAGCATTATTTGTTTTAAACATGGATATGACCCCATGACAGATGTATGATACATTGAGTGACTGACATTGTGTTCAAAATGGTAGTATTTCCCAGTAAATTACTAAATCCCTCTCGCAGAGAGAGCTGATGTTAGATATCGGAACATATTGTATTCTTTAAGTGGAAAACCTTTTTATTATTAATTTGCATAGTTTTAATTATATATCTACCATTGCAGTTAAAGATTATAGCTAGACAATATTCTTACAGAAAAAAATAATAAAGTATAGCCAGGTGTGGTGGTGCATACCTGTAATCTCAGTACTTAGGAGGCTGAGACAGGAGGACCATGGGTTCCTGGACAGCATTCTTTGGCCCTCCACAATTTAGTGAGACCCTGTTTCAAAATAATGATGATAATAATAATACTACTACTAATAATAATGATAATAGGGCTGGGGTGTAGTTCAGAGGCAGAATGTCACTGGGTTTAATCCCCAGTATCATACCAAAAAAAAAAAGAGTATAAAGTATAGCAGAAGCCAGGCAAGGTGCTGTATGCCTGTAATCCCAGTACTTGGGAGACTGAGACAGGAGGATCAAGGTTCGAGGCCAGTCAGCAACTTAGCGAGACCCTGTTTCCAAATAAAAAATAAAAAGGGCTGGCGGTATAGCTCAGAAGTAGAACACCTCTCGGCTCAATTCCCAGTACCTCCCCCAAAAAAACTATAACAGAAAGTGTGGGTGAAGATTATGGATTTAGTCAGGAGCCTGTGCTGCACAAATATGGACAAGTTATTTGTGTTTACTAATATTGTTTTCCTCACTGGCACTGATGAGGTAAATAATGACACTAAATTCATGTGTTTGAGGTTGGGACTCAATGACATTTTCCATTTGAAATACTTAGTGAATGTGCACATGGTACATATAATTGGGGTCATCTATTATTTCAAGTTTATTATTCTCATTAAAGCTCGGATCCAGAAGGTTATCTTTCATTTGTGTTTAGAAAAAAATGGATAATTTTCAAACACAGAGTAAGTCAAGCTATAAACAACTTCATTGGCAAAACAATGTATGATGGGGGAAAATAAAAATTAACACACACACACACACACACACACACACACACACA
Organism: Glis glis; assembly: GCA_004027185.1. Lineage (NCBI taxonomy): Eukaryota > Metazoa > Chordata > Mammalia > Rodentia > Gliridae > Glis > Glis glis. The sequence continues at coordinate 49,857 of PVJS01005017.1, forward strand.
AACTAAACTTCCTGTCCTGATTTTGCCTAATTATTCCAGAGGTGATTAAAAGGGAATGTACCAAAAGGGGGAAATTCAAAGAATTTCACAGAGAAAAATAAAATCAGTAGAAAATTATTAAGTACCTTGATTTCATTAGCCTTAGAATTAACAATATAAAATATTATTTCCAAAACAGAATGCACTAGAAAATAATGAAGCACAAGTTTGAAATTTATACAAACCACTCGAACGATTGCAATTATAAATGCGATCACAGTAATTTTACACAGAAAGGTTGATAATTGGAAAAATTCATAATTTTTGTTCTCTCTATCCAGAAAACATGCCTAGCAGAAGAAATGTGCCTTTCACAGAATTGGAACATCAGGGTGCTCTTTGGGTAAATGTGAAGGTTGAAAGAACCATACAAAACAAGTGCGCATATGAGATTATATCAAATATAACATTTTAGTAAAAACTGCTTTGAGAACACCATTAAAAATGCTATTTTCAAAAGCAAATAAAACTTTATGTGAAGCATTTTCCATGCAAGAATTCTTAGTACACTCTTCCTATCATTCTGGACTTTGAATGGATCATGGCATTTTTCCATTTGAGGAATTGCACATTTAAGCAATATTATATAGCTATCAAGTTGGTTTACAAAGAACTGCCAGATGGAATTTGCATAATGTTTACAGTGCTTTCCTTGTCAATTAATTCTGGCAAGCAAACCAATCTTGTAATAAGGATGGACAGCTAAGTTATACAGCACAGAAATGGTTTTGCTTCCTCCCATGACAGGATTCTCATCTTAGCGAATGAGATATATGGAGAATTTGATATAAAAATATTAAAAAGTTAATGATTCTCCCATTTTTAACTCACTTTCAAGCTTTTGAAAAAGTGTGCTTCATATTGCTTAAAGTAAATTAGGAAACTCATTGATAAAAAAATTTGAGATGACTATTAAATAGTATTCAGTTGAAATTTAAAATAATTTGCCTTCCTTAATAAGCTCATGGAAATGAACAAAATTGGAAAAATTAAGAAGTTTTACTTTTCTATAGTTTATCCAATTAATAAAATATATGCAGCTATATAGATGTTAAGATACGGCTGGTCAATAAAGCATAGAGAATGTAATATTTTACAAAAGGTGGTAAATGAGAAATAGTGTCAAGGAATGCATACATACACACATGGGTGTGGGTACTAAAAATATATACCATATATATCATTTTTAGATATTCCATTTGTATATTTTAGGCAAATATTCCTGGAAAGATTTGCTAATTTTAGACAAATCTGCCTCGATTAAAACATTAGTTTTGATAGAGTTTCCAAGTGAACCAATGTAGTTGTTGTTTTGGTATTAATTTAAATGTGTTCTATGAAAGGAATAGAGATATACAGCTTGAATAACATTCCAGAACCCTTTCAAAATGTCACTAGTTCTTCCTGACATTCAACATTTCAACTGAGCGCATTCAATAATGTAAAGAAAGGTAACTAATGAGCTTTCATTATACATATTCTGGAAAATTCTGATCTAGAACAGTAAAAACCTTTTCTTCGAAATATACTTCAGAATGCCTTCATTTATAATTTTAGAGATAAGTGTCTTATTTTTAGTCCAATGTTTGACTACACAAAATCCAGTACCTGTAGAGGCTATTATACTAGCAAACTCATTTATAGATAAGATGATATGCAAAAGCTTAAAATCCCATGGGAAGAAAGAAGGGGGAAAGAGCAGTTTAAATTCTCTTTAATTATAGCCAGGCATGGTGGCTCATACCTATCATCCCATATACTCAGGAGGCTGAGGCAGGATGATAACCATTAGTCTTAATCCTATAGACTTGGGCCCTATCAATAAAGGATTTCTGGTAGATACTAATTCATAAAATTCCATCCAAAAGGAAGAAAAAGTATAGTTTTTATACTGTATATGATGCATCATTTTGTATATGCCCAATAGAACATTTCTTCTTTTTTAATTAGCTAGCAATAAGAATTAATCTTCTGGATGTAATTTTACATTCCTAGTCACGGGTATAATTTTCCACAGACTAGCATCTGCCTCCAAACATTTGGAATCTGTTTTCTTTTTCACCACCTCTTCATATCTGATGCCAGACAGCTTGTGGTATCATGTTGATACCATGATTATCACCTCTAGCCCTGCTTTTGTCACAATACCAAGTGACTAGGCACAGTGGGGAGTTACATTACTTCTGGAAAGTATCCCTCTACTAAGATAAAAAGAAAAATAATTATTTTCTGTGGAAGTGCCTGTGATGCAGAAAGAATATTTTTTTTTCGGTACAGTGGATTGAACCCAGGGGCATTCTACCTCCGAGCTACATACCCAGCCCTATTTTTTATACTTTATTTTGAAACCAGGTCTCACGAAGTTGCGGAGGGTCTCATTAAGTAGCTGAGGTTGGCCGCGAACCCGGATACTCCGGTCTCCGCCTCCCAAGTACTGGGATTACAAGCGTGTGCCACCACTCCCCGCTATTTTTTGAAATTCAAACTATACCAACTCAACTTCTTCTGCTCCAGATTCTAAAGATGCCTGAAATCACTCCAACCCCACATAAGAGGAGGAGAGGTAGGGTAGAAAACACATAGAGGTGGAAACTGGATTTATGAAAATGCAAATAGAATGTCTTAAAATTTTCTGCAAAACATAATACCATATGTATTAGGTTGAGATGCCACAACACAACGTCACAGAATGGGTGATGCAAACAATAGAAATTCATTCTGTTACAGTTCTGGAGGCTGGAATCCCATGATAAAGATGCTAGCAAATTCCATTTCTAGCCAGGTGTGGTGGCACATGACTGTAATCCTAGTACTTGGGAGACCGAGACAGGAAGATCACAGGTTTTCAGTCAGCCTCAGCAACTTAGTGAGGCTCTCAGCAACTTAGTGAGACCCAAATAAAAATAAAATAGGCTGGGGTTTAGCGTGGAGGTAAATGCCCCTGAGTTCATTCCCCAGCACCTCTCCTCTAAAAACTAAATTGCATTTCTGGTAAGGGATCTGTCCTTGGCTTGCAGATAGTCACTGTTTCACAGTGTTTTTACAGCCCCTTTCCTTATCGTGCACATGTGGGAAGAGGAGCTCTCTGGTGTCCCTTCTTATGACAACACTAATTTTATCAGATTAGAGTCTGAACCTTATGTTCTTTTACATTATTTTCCACAGCTGGAGTGGCATTTTGTTAGAATATAAAAAATTCTTTAAAAGTATAATAATTTATAAAAATCTTCTCCCACATTTTATTTAATGAATAAATGCATTAAAATATCACTAGATTTTTTTGGTATATGTATGTAGATGAATGTACTCACACATAGGTAAATATATTGAGAATTATCTTTACAAGTATTTTATGTTCTTCAGCAACTGGGTTCATTTCTGTCCTTTCATTTTCTAGAAATAGTCATATATATTATTTATGTTAAACTTATTTGCAAAGTTCTACCTAATTCAAATTAGTTAATTTTTTTTCATTCAAAACTTGTGCAGAAGAACTCCATTATGTTTTCAAAGTTTAATTTCTTATCCAGTCCTACTGATACTGATTTTCTTACTAGGTCTTGTCTTATGGAGTCGAAGAATGAAATCTGTAGACCCCAGGAAAGTAAAATTAGGAAATTTATTTTAAAGGAGCGAGCAAGCAGAGAGGCAGATCACCCCTAGGGCCTTGGAAGACATCAGTGGGGCCTTCTGGCACTGCCCGAGTGTAGCCCAGGCCATGCACCATCAATTGCACACTGCCTATCCCTAAAGTCTACTCAATCCACCAAAGAGAAGCAATCAAAGAGGCAGATCACGCCTGGCGGCTTTGACACACTTTACAGTCCAGCAGGGTCTTCTGGCATTGCCTGAGTGTAGCCTGGGCCATGCATCATCAATTGCACACTGCCTTTCCCCAAAGTCCACTCAATGGACAAAAAGAAGCAGGGTTAAAACTCCCATGCAGGGAGGGGTCCCAAGAGAGTAGCCAATATTGGTGCTGAGCATAAAGTTTTATATGGTTAAAGCCCCTTTGTATAGAAGTTAACCAATGAAGAAAGTCCCCGTTTTTCATCTTGTTTTTCTTGACTTAGTTAATTTGTCATCTATAGCCTTTAATTCCCCAAAGTCATGAGACTATTCTGTATGTTTGTTCCCTGGTCTATACACAGCAACAGCCCACTAGTCTAAGGTTGGTGCACATAGATCTTTGATTCCTGACATCTTGCCTCTACTCCTCCACATTTAGTTGTTTCTCTTCAGGTCAGATAAATAGCATGAAACCACCTTCCTTTTTATGGAGTCTGGATTTTGTTTTTCTTAACCTTTATTTTCCAGGATTCCAGTTCCCTCATGCCTACCCAACACCTAACTGCTCATTTCCCTCATCTGATGATGTATCCCTAACTCCTGTTAGGGACATTGGATGATGACCATTTAAAACTACTTCCTACTGACAGAGTGGGTGTCATTGGGTCATGGCAGTTAAGGTCCCATCATCTAGGGGACTACAGAAGATAAGGTTGTTTACATGTGTTTTGACTTCCATAATTTTCTGTAGCTTGATGGCCTAAAGAGGAAAGGAAACAAATCCAATGAGTAAGTTAATGGGGCATGGCCCAACAAATAGGATGAAAAGTATTATAAGTAGGGGCACCAGAAAACAGAGGTGCCAAGAGACCCAAGAGGAGCCAAACCCAAAGATTTCTCCTGACTGGTGAATGTTAAACAATTGCTTTTATATATCTAATATTATCTCAGAAACTTTGTGGAATTATCAGTGATATTAAAACAGTAATAGTTGCTCGATTTTCTATGGTTGCCTGGCAAACCTCATTTAACTCTTCATTGCTGGTATGTTTTATAAGATAATAATGTTACAGTATATCTGGGGGGTAGTGAGGTTTCACCCTCTGGCCACTAAGTATATAAAAAGTGAGGAAAGGCCCAATGTAAATAGACCCATTACTTATCTGTTGTTTTACTAGGGGATTTTTTGAAGAGAAATTTTAATCCTCTATAGATTCAGAGGTGTAATGACTGGGGGCCTCTTCTTCCTGATTATTAGAACCCTCCAACTTTCTCCAGTGTTTAATTCTGGAATGAGTATCCAGGTTTTAAATACCATTACTTTTATTGCTGTTGGGGTTGACAAGATCATTGTATAAGATCTTTCCCAAGGAAGGCTTAAAGAAGGAGAAAGAGGAGGAAGAGATTTTACCAGTACCAGGTCTCCTGAGCAGAACAGTGGAGGCCTTTTTTCTCAAGGAGGAGTCTCAGACAGCTGCTATAAAGTCTGTTGAAATTTAGCCAGAGCAGTAATTTTCCTAGAGATGTCCCATTCATGCTCTGCCTATGTATAATGAAGCTTCATCTATCTGAGAGTCTCTTCCCATATCAAAGGTGCCTCTATTTATTTATTTATTTATTTATTTATTTATTTATTTATTTCCTGGCTCCTGATTTGGCAGCCAGGTCTACCAGTTTGTTTTCTTTTGAAATGTCATCTATGACTTTTTGTTGTCCCCTGCAGTGAATGACTGCTACTTTGGAGAAGAGAAAAACAACCCTTCCCAGCAATGGAATGGATCTTTCTGGCATAATAAAGAAGGCTTAAGAAAATAAGATATGGTCCAAATTACAGCTCTAGGGTTGGGAAAAATACCTGGTGACAGGTTTTCCTGAGATACCCTTAATGGTCACCTTATGAAAAGAGGGGAGGGGCTGGATTAAAGAGAAGAACAGAGAAATTGTTTCCTGTATCTAGTAGGAGACTAATATCTCTCCCTTCAACGGTCAGGATCACCAGGGGCTCCTGTGAGGAGATGATTGAGTGGGAGCCCAAGAAGGATGCTCCAGGACCCATCAGTCCATTTGTTGAACCAGTTAGCATGGTGTCTCTTTCTCCTGGGACCTTCTTCCCTTGGGACAGTCAACCTTCCAGTGGGTTCCTTTGCAAATTAGACAGGGTCCTGGCAGTTTTCTCAGCTGGCAAAGGGAAACAAACTGATGGCTAACTGCCCTGGGGAACCTGATTACCAAAATGTGCCTCTTGAAGACCAGTTACTAAAGCAGCAGCCTTTCTTTTGCCCCTCTCTTTTTTCCTCATTCTTGAGCCTCTTCCTGATCTCTATTATGAAAGATTGAGGTAGCTATCATTAAGAGTACTTTCAGGCCCCACAGCCAATTTTTGAAGCTTTTTTTTTTCTAATATCAGGGGCTGATTGAGTAATCATCTTATCTTTTAAAATAAGTTACCCTTCAGAAGTATTTGGAGACATAGGGGTATATTTAATTAATGCCTCCTTGGGTCTTTCCAGGAAAGCTAAGGGGTTTTCATCCTCTTCCTGAGTGACTGAGGATAATTTAGTATAATTGATAGGCTTAGAGCAAATTTTCGTGAGGTCCTCCATATGCAGGCCTGAAAATGTTTTAATTTTCAGTCACCTAAAGGATCATCGGGGTCCCATGTTATGTCTTCCTTATGGACCACTTGAACTCAAGTTGGATATCTTTCTCATTCTTCCTGAGAATTTCCTCCTTGTATTACCATAGAAAGATCATTTCCAAATTGTTTATCAGCATCCCAGGCTGCCCTCTTTTCATTAGATGTGATTGTTCGATCTGACATTAATATTGCATCTCTCCAGGATAAATCAAAAAGTCTGGGTAAAAGTCCCTGAAACACCTCTATATATTTGTCTAGGTCATCTGAAAATTTTCCCAAATCAGCCTTAATCTGTTTACATCTTATAGAGAAAAGGGAACCTGTACCCGAAGAGTTCTTCCAAATTCTCCCCCACTTGCTACTGCCTGAAGGGAGGTCAGGGATGCATGAAAACGATGCACTGATGGTGGCATGAGCATCTTTGGATCCGGAGATCTTGGATAGGGAGGAAAAGTTGGTACTAAAGAAGTTTTTGAGGTGCAGTTCTCATTCTTTTGGGTCTCTGGGGACTCAACTGGCATTTGGATTGATACTATAGCCAGTATGGTCATGTCAGATTTTTGGCTAAGCTGAAAGTCTTCCCTTAAGGCAAAAAACAAAACAAAAACTTGTACATAGGGGACTTCAGACCATTTACCTTGTCATCTGAAAAATACATCTAATTGTAGAATAGTATTATAGTTACTACTTCCTTCAGGTGCCATTTTTACCATCTCCCAGCTGGTATTCAGGCCAGGTTTGGGTGCAGAAGAAAGTCAAGCAATTCTTTTTCAGTGTCTGGGGATCAAAAGAACCCCAACTCTTTAAAATGCAACTTAGTAGGGTGCTGGTGACCTTGGAAACAGATGGAGAGTTCCCCATCTGAACGACTGAGGAGAAAAAAGATATCCCTTAACATCTCTCACTGTCTGACTGCTGCAGAGTGTCCTCCAGGTCTCGAACCTGAATCTCCATTTGTGCATCACCACACATGGAGCGAGCCTGTCTGAGTATCCGAGCTACTGACATACCTACCTCCACCAACTGTCCTTTCCTGAATTGCCCTGATAATCCCAGTGATGGCTACACCACTTATTACCTGTCTGGCCCTTTTTGAGTCATTTCTTGTTTGTTTGTTTTTTTAAGGCCCGTGGCCTGTAATCAGATGGGGAATTCCTAGATGAATTTCCTTACTCTGGGGATTCAATAAGCCCAAACTTTATGCCCATGGACGCTAAGTTCCCAGTACAAAGTGCTAAGGAAACCCCGAAGTGCTCTATCATTGACAGAGCTAGTGTCCCAAAGTCCTAGTAATTTTTTTTCCTTGTCCTTAAACCAGATAACTAGGACTTCTGATGTTTTAGCCCATTTACAGACTATTGTTTCCAAGAGATTTTAAACTTCTGGAACATCATCCAGTAGGAGTTGCTTGCCAGCACATAAAGTGCAGAATGGAACATTGATTAAAGCGGTGCCAAATTACAATGATGTAGAAGTGCTGGGAGGGAGAGTTTGGGAGTAAAAGTCACCAAACGGTGGTCATAAATCATGGGGTATGGAAACATAGGACCGGGTCACATGCCTGTGATCACTATAGCTGACATGGTCACTTTAGAGAAATTCAGGAATGGATCAGAGGTCTAGGACCTCATTAAGAACCGAGAAAAGGAAGTTGGGTTGGAATCAGGCCAACATTCCCCAGAGAAGTCTGGGGGGATTTGGCTGACCCTTTCCAACAAGCCTAGTCCCTGAGTCTTAAGAACAGTGGCCATGCTAAGTGCCTTTAACTGGCCAACTGGGTCTCTATGTTTTGGATAGACTAGCAGCATAACAGAAGATCAATCAGAGAAACAAAAAGGTCTGTTCCTACTCAACCTTCTAAAGAATTTGGCAGAATTACCCATAGGAGCCACTATTATCAAGAGCCTATATTTGTATGACTATTTATGAAAAGTGAACAGTTTCGATTTCTCATTCTGTGCAGTGTCCAAGCACTATTGTTTTGGTGTGTTCATACACATATCAAAGTAATAATTCCTATGAGATAAATAATAAGACTATTCTAAGTAGCGTGTATTATTTAAAAATATATCATTTCAAAAATGAGCAAGATATTAAGATGTGGTACAATGATAGCAAAATCAAAATAGAGTAGTTAAACATTAAAATGAGTCCTACTCCACAAATTATTTTAATAGCATGGTGCCCATATGGATGAATATCTGTTGGAGCATGGTAACCAAAAAACTGTATTCCTAATCTTGATTATACCTGAGACTTGCCTTGCAATGTTTCCTTAAGTGAATCACAATTCTCTTTGGAACGTGTTCTCCAACCCTAATTATGATTGCAATGTATTTATCAGATAATTGATGAGGTGCTAAGTTGGTAAAAAAAAGCAATTCAAAAACACTATTGATGTTGAATACCAGATTCCACTGTGTAATAAGACTTTTAGGATCATTTTTTTTTTTGAGGTACCGGGGATTGAACGCGGGGGCGTTCTACCTCCGCGCTACACCCCCGGCCCTATTTTTTATACTTTATTTTGAAACCGGGTCTCACAAAGTTGCAGAGGGACTTACTAAGGAGAAAGAGAGAGAGAGAGAGAGAGAGAGAGAGAGAGAGAGAGAGACAGGGATAGAGAGATCGAGAGAGCTGAGGCTGGCCGCGAACCCGGATCCTCCGGTCTCCGCCTCCCAAAGTACTGGGATTACAAGTGTGCTCCACCACACCCAGCTATCATTTTATTTTCATTGTGGGTCATTTTCCAAATCTCACTGTTTGGAGTTCTTAAATCTTAGCATGCATCATCCATTTTCAATGACAAAAGTGCATATAAACTTTTTTTCAAGTTGGAGCAATTGTTTGTTTTTGAAAAGATGAAATAAAAATAACCTAGGGTAAAGCTGTGACTGCCCAGAAGAGAAAATTCTCCCAGTTGCTAATCTGTCTTGTTTTAGAATCCACCTTTTTTTTTTATAAATTAAGACAATTAAATGTTGCCATTTTGTTACACTTATAGGACTATATAGGACTATAGGTATGGATTTTTGGTTAAATGTTTTGACCATTGTAAAAATGTTATTTTGAATTGTAAGAGCAAAAAAAAAATATTTGTACATTTTCCTTCATTTAATTGGAGTAATTTTTTGGGGGGAGAGGTACTGGGGATTGAACCCAGGGGCATTCTACCTCCGGGCTATACCCCCAGCCCTACTTTTTTTTATTCTTTATTTTGAAACAGGGTATCACTAAGTTGCGGATGGTCTCACTAAGTAGCAGAGACTGGCTGTGAACCTGGATTCTCCTGTCTCAGCATCTCAAGTACTGGGATTACAAGCGTGCACCACCACACCTGGAGTAATTTTTAAGTTTCTGTAAATAGGGTAAGGGTAAATTTAAACCATTAAGCATATATTAATGAATAATGTATATATTCCCATTTCAAGAAATATAATAAATGAGTGAAGATGAAAGAAATTTTTTAAAGTTTACTATATTTCCAGTGATTTCACAAAACTTATCTTGTATTTATTAATCAATTGAATAAAATAAAATTAAAAAAGAAAAAGAGCAAAAGGATCTAGTTCTGGTATGGATAAGTGAGTGCCCTAAAACATATGTTCCAACAAAGAAAAGACCACAAAAAGATGGCTTCACTGATTTTTTTTAAAACCAAGCCTTTAGAGATAATTAGCACTAATCATTCTTAAACTATCCCCAAAATAAAAGTGGTAAAACATGTTACCACTCATTTTAAGAGGTCAGTATTACACTGTCATCAAAACCAGAAAAAGATACCAGAAGAAAGAAAAATTATAGACAAGAATCCCATATGAATATAGATGTAAAAATCTTCAACAAAATATTTGGAAACAAAATCAAACAGTATATAAGAAGGATTATGTCCTATTACCAAGTGGAATTTTCCCCCCAAATGCAGCATAATTTCAAAATATGAAGATCAGCTATTTTAGTTAGCTTTTTCATTGCTGTGACCAATGTACCTGACAAGAACAACCTAGAGGAAGAAAGGTTTATTTGGCTCAAGGTTCAGAGGTTCATTCTGTGGTTGGCTGGCTCCAAGACACAAGCATCATGGTTGAGGTAAAGCTGATCAACTCATGGTGGGTGAAAGCAAAAAGAGTGATAGGAAGCAGCCAGGGACAGATAGAATCCTCAATGCCACACCCTCAGTGACCCACTTCCTCCAACCACACTTATCTGCCTAAAGTTACCACCGGGTAAGTCCAGTGCAATGATTAATTCATCAGTTAATTTGTCCACTGATGAAGTTAAAGCCCTGATTTAATTATTTTACCTCTGAATATTGTTGCATTCCCAACCCCTGAGCTTTTCTGGGGATTTATATCCAACCCACAATTTCAGCCAAGGTGATGCCCCTATAAAATAAAGGGGAAGATGAGCCTCTCAGTTGATGCAGGAAAGCATTTAACAAAATACACTAAAATTAACATAATAAAAAACTCATCAAACTAGAAATAAAAGATAATTTCTTCTACCTGAATAAGAGAATCTACAAAACACCACAGCTAACATCATCTGTAACATTAAAAGGGCAGCTATCCTCATTTGACCAAGGAATAAGACAAGATTACAGCTCTTCTGTGTGTGTGTGTGTGTGTGTGTGTGTGTGTGTGTTACTGGTGATTGAACCCAGGGGGCATTCTACCTCAGAGCTACACCCCCAGTCCTTTTATTATTTTTGTGTTTTGAAACAGGGTCTTGCTAGGTTGCTGAGAGTCTTACTAGCTTGCTGAGGCTGTCCTCAAAACTGCAATCCTCCTGTTTCAGCCTCCCAAGTACTGGGATTACAGGTGTGGATCACCATGCCTGGCTAAGAATATCCACTCTTGTCAAATCTATTCTACAATGTATTGGAAGCTCCAGCCAGGAAAATTAAACAAACAAAAACCCATAAAATGCATCTGTATTGGACTGAAAGAAGTAAAATGATGTCTATTCACATATCACATAATTTTATCCATAGAATTCTTTAAAGAAGCCGCAGGAAAACGCTGTTAGAACTAATATAGGGGTTTACCAAAGTTACGAATGCAAGATCAATATAAAAATCAGTTTATTTTCCATACATTAACAATGGAAAATCAAAAAAAATTAAGAAAACAAACATTTGAGTGTCTTTATTCCAATTCCTTACTGTCTTGAAAATCATCTTTGTATTACTCTTTTGGGGCTTTTGTAATAAATTAATGGCCATCACAAATTTAAATTGAATAAACCACTAAATCCTGGTAGTTTAAAACAACCAAACCACAGAAAATGATTCTCCTTTTGGAGTATGTAGGGAAAAATCTATCTTTACCTCTGCCAAATTCTGTTGGTTTCGGGCATCCTTGACTCGTGGCTGGTAAATCCAATCTCTGCTTCAGTGTGTCTTTTCTGTCTGTCTGTGTAATCTCTTTCTACTACCCTCTCATAGGAATAATTGTGAAGGCATTCAGGCCTACCCAGATAATGGAGAACAATTGCCTCAACACAAAAATCTTTACTTTAATCACATCTTTGAAAATCCTTTTCAAAATGATATAAAACTTATAGATTCTGTTGTAACTGGGATATGGAAATACTTGGGAGGAATGCTTTAAAGCCTCACATAATATCTTTGAAGCTAGCCTTGGAAACAGATACTGTAACATTCCCAAATTTGATGTATATTTTTCTGATTATTTTTCTTTCTTAGGTTTTTGCATTTTCACATTAATTTTACATTCTCCTTTTTAATTTCTCCAAAGCACTACACTTCAATTTTGATGACATTCCCTTATATCAATAAATCACAAACTGTCCTCTTAAAATATTTGGACTTCAAATACTTGATTATAATGTAGTACTCCATTATTTTGTTTTTTAATCACTATCAGTGGGGCCAGGTGTGGTATATGCCTGTAATCCCAGTAGTTGGGAGGTTGAGACAGGAGGATCACAGGTTCAAGACCAGCTTCAGCAGCTTAGTGAGACCCTGTTTGAGAATTAAAAAAAAATCTGCTGGGAGTGTAGCTCAGAGGTAAAATGCCCCTGGATTCAATTCCCAATACAACAACAGTGACAAAAAAATCACTATCAGTAGTATTTTTTTAAATTTGTGATTAAACTGGTATTGCACATATTTTGTTGTGTTTATTTTTAAGTATTTAATGATTTTTAAGGCTATTGTGAATGATTCTTTGAATTCAATTATTTTTAAGTAACATTTTTGTAAGACAATTAAGATATTCTTTTTACACAAGCATGTAATTGTAAATAAAGATACATTTTTACACCTTGTAAAGTTCATTTTCTTGCCCTTCTTACACTGATGAGGAATTCCAGAACACCACTGAATGGAAATAGTGATGGCATTTTTGCTTCATTCTGATTGACTAGGTTTTGTCTCATTTTATAGGAAGGCCCAGTCCAGTACCCGTTACTTCATCCTGCCTACTCTTCTAACGATGGTTATGCTAATGCTTATTTTGTAATTTAGTAACTTAAAACAGTGATGACCTGTGATCATGCTCACAATTCCTCCCTCTGGCCAGGGTTCAGTGCACCTCATTTCTACTCCACATGGGGTCAGCTGGGGTGGCTCACAGGGTAGGGCTGGAATCATCTAAAGACTTCACGATGCCTCTGGCACTGGATGGTGTCTTTGGGCCACATAGGCTAGAAGCTGAATAGTAGGAAGCTCAGCCAGAATGTCTGCATGTGGCCTCTCAATGAGCTTTGTTACAACAGTGTGGCTCCACTCCACGGACATGTGTCCCCAGAGAGATAGAGCCAGGCAAAAGCTGTGCCACTTTCATGACCTACTGTCAGAAATTAGACTGCATTACTTTAATCAAATTCTATTGTTTGAAGCTTTCACAGCATTACAGCCAATTGAAAGAAGAAAGAAAGTAAACTCCACTTCTTGACAGGGCTTGACAAATTTCTGGAAAAGCATAAATGTTGTTATCACCCGGTAAGCAAAATACAATATGCTACAGTGACCCAATAATTTATTTTACAAATCTACTCTGTATTGGCCGACTTAACCCATCACATATAAAAAATATTTTAAAAAGAATTTGAGTCTGTCCTGAACATGCAGACTCTAATTCTTGTCATTATCCCCAAACAATAAAACATAACAACTTCTTATATAGCATTTACATTGTATTAGGTATTATAAGTAATCTAGAGATGATTTAAAGTATACTAGAGGATTGTGCAGGTTAAATGCAAATACGATGTCCATCTATATATAAGACTTGAGCATTCACAAAAGTGGGTACCTACAGGGATTTCAGGGGCCAGTCTCTCATGGAAACAAAACAACAAAAAATGCAAAATGTTAATTACTAGAGACAAATAAAGTATTTTATTTGCAATGAAGTTTTAAGAAATTTTTAAAAAGAGAAATTTTGTCATTTCCTTCTATAGAATAATTCCTAGGTAAATAAAACAAACCTCAGTAATGTTATTTAAGTGGAAGTTTAGTATGAAAAGAATAGAGTTATTAGACACATGCAAAATATTTGTGGTAGAATATATAAATAATTAGCAAAATAATTGCACAGGATAATAGAAGTGGGTGGTAGGGAGACAAAGTTAGACAAAATAGTTTAGATTTCTTAATTTTTGTTCATTTAAAATTTTTGACCACATATCAGTTTTTATAGCATATACATAAAGCTAGATAGTGATATAACTGGAAATAAAGTTACTCAGATGTCTTACAACATGGTAAATATTATTAAAGGGATGCTATGAAAGAACTCTTGAGGAAGCCAGTATGTCTGGGGGAGTTAGAGGGCTTACCCAAAAAAAAAATACATTTGACTTGGATAGTTTTTTTCCTAATGTTGGGTCTTTTCAGTATCCATCTGTTTATTACAATTATTTCATAATTGACATTCATTTTAGATTATTCTATCCCTCCCTCTCCCCCACCCCAGAATATATACCTCCTTTTCCACTTCATCTTCTAATATTTGTTGATGGGAACTGAGTCCTGGATTCACAGACACTGTAACTGAGTCAAAAACATGGAATATGTATAAATATAGGACATTGACCTCAAAACAGAAAAGCAAAGGTTTAATTTGTGTTTGTTGGCTGTCTCTGAAGAAGTATATTCAAGGTTTCACTTATGTATTCCCCCATAAAATTCTTCAACCAGAAAAAAAAAAAACCTTTATTATAACAAAATAATTCAGCCAAACGCTGAAGAGGTTACTATGACTAAAAGTTGACTAATTACTGATTTTTTTCTTTTTTTTTTTGTTTTGGACCATCTGGATATAACCTATTTTTACAGTATGTCAAGTTGTTTCCAAATATTTTTCATTGAAGAATAAATGAAACTTACACTAAAATCATACCCTATTAGTAAATAAAGTGTTTTTAGGAGGAGAAACTTCTATGCCTGAAGCATCGACACAATGTTGAGGGAAAGTGGATCTATTCCAGATTTACTATTTCTATGATAATTTGATCACATCAGGAGATCATAAGTATGTATTTTGGTAAATTAGGGAATTTGGCTCCAAAAGCTGAACGTTAATATCATGATGACAAATAACAGACTTTGAATATCTAAGCTCCCGCAGAGAATTCAATTGCTTCATATTCATTCCTGAACAGTGATACTGTATTAAAATTATTTTATTTAAACATACAACTGAGTTGTGAATTCTGTAGCATGGTGGTTTTATACAGGGGTTAAAGATGCACAATTTAAACTGTAACAATTTCAAAAAACTTGTCTGTAATTACTCATTTCCATTTAGCCACCACTTCAGAGAATCGTGCCAGTCTCTCTAGGAATGTGTTTGAGAAACCATTGCTGGATTTGGCACTTAATAATTTGGTTGGGTTATTAGAGGAGTGCTAAGTTTTAGTCATTGAAATTTAACACACTTTTGAAACCCCTTGCTGAGGATACTTCATTCCATTCACAGGGAAACCAGTTGCTTCCTTGACAACTAACCTCTAAGTAGCTTTTGAAAAGTGTTATAGTTTTAAGCCATAATTTAAACATGCCAACATATTTCTTTTTCCCTACCCTGAATTTGCTGAATTGTAACTAGAAAAACCCAAGCTTTATAAGAACAATAATTTCAATAAAACTAATTTTTTAGAAATAAATACTTGGAGCCCCCAAATACTTTATGGGGGCACCTGCCTATAATCCCAGTACTTGGGGGGCTGAGACAGGAGTATCCGAGGTTTGAGGACAGCCTCAGCAATGTAGCAAGACTCTCAGCAACCTAGCAAGACCCTGTTTCAAAAACAAAAAATAAAAATAAAAAAATAAAAAGGTCTGGGGGTGTAGTTCAGAGGTAGAATGCCCCTGGGTCCAATCCTCAGTACCACACACACACACAAAAAAAGTTTACACAGTATGTGAAATTATTTATTGCTTGAGCAATAAATAAAATATATAAAAGTTAGTTTTAAATAATAAGCCAGTAATACATATAATATAATTATAAAATTATTTAAATAATGAAAAACAGATAAAAATGGAAAACAAACTAAAAAAACAAATAAACCAAATAGGAAAACCACAATAGTAGCTAGTATGGTGACAGATTTTTAACTTAAATGTACACATAACTACATTGAGTTAAAATGTTGAAAACATTCTGATTAGAAGACATATATTGCCTGATTGGATTAAAATACACCATCTGCTTATAAAGGGTGTCAATATATTAAGAGGCAATAGCAGCCGGGCGTGGTGGCGCACGCTTGTAATCCCAGTACTTTGGGAAGCGGAGACCGGAGGATCCTGGTTCGCGGCCAGCCTCAGCTTTCTCTCTCTCTCTCTCTCTCTCTCTCTCTCTCTCTCTCCTT